>JAFFST010052705.1:86951-110259 GCA_022414735.1 Noturus placidus
CACACTCAGAGCTTTCAGCATTTCTGGACGGATCTCATCAATCCCCAGGGCTTTGCCACTGTGTAGTTGTTTGACTACCTCAGTGACCTCCACCACGGAAATTGACGATACTCCCCCATCAGCCTCCACCTCTGCCTCTACCATACAGGGCGTGTTAGTCGGATTCAGGAGTTCCTCAAAGTGTTTCTTCCACCGTGCAATTACTTCCTCAGTTGAGGTCAACAGCGTCCCATCCTTACTGTACACAGCTTGGATGGTTCCCCTTTTCGCCTTCCTGAGGTGGCGGATGGTTTTCCAGAAACACCTCGGTGCCGACCGAAAGTCCTTCTCCATGTCCTCTCCAAACTTCTCCTACACCCACTGCTTTGCCTCTTTCATGGCAGAAGCTGCAGCCCTTCTGGCCTGACGGTACCTTGCAACTGCCTCCGGAGTCGTCCGGGATAACACATCTCGGAAGGCCTCCTTCTTCAGTCGGACGGCTTCCCTGACCACCGGTGTCCACCACGGTGTTCGAGGGTTACCGCCCCTTGAGGCACCTAGGACCTCTAGACCACAGCTCTCTGCCGCAGCTTCAGTAATGGAGGCTTTGAACATTGCCCACTCAGGTTCAATGCCCCCAACCTTCACAGGGATGCCAGAAAAATTCAGCCGGAGGTGTGAGTTGAAGATCTCATGGACAGGGGCCTCCTCCAGACGTTCCCAGTTCACCCGTACTACCCGTTTGGGCTTTCCAGGTCTGTCCAGAGTCTTCCCCGACCCCTTGATCCAACTCACCACCAGATGCTGATCAGTTGACAGCTCCGCCCCTCTCTTCACCCGAGTGTCCACAACATGCGGCCTCAGGTCAGATGATACGATTACAAAATCGATCATCAACCTTTGGCCTAGGGTGCTCTAGTACCACGTACACTTATGAGCCTCCTTATGTTCGAACATGGTATTTGTTATAGAGTCCATGACTACAGTCCATGACTAGTACAGAAGTACAATAACAAATGCCTGCTTGGGTTTAGATCAGGGAGCCCATTCCTCCCAATCACGCCTCTCCAGGTATCTCCATCATTGCCCACATTGGCGTTGAAGTCCCCCAGCAGAACTATGGAGTCCCCTACTGGTGCCTCATACAGAACTCTGTTCAGGGTCTCTAAGAAGGCGGAGTACTCTGAACTGGTGTTCGGTGCATATGCACAGGCAACAGTCAGAGTCCCCCCCCCCACAACCCATAGGCGTAGGGAGGTGACCCTCTTGTCCACTGATGTAAACTCCAACGTAACTTGGCGCTCAGCAAGGGACTTGTGAGTATCCCCATACCCGCCCAGCGCCTCACACCCTGGTCAACTCCAGAGTAGAATAAAGTTCATCCCCTATCCAGGAGTACAGTTCCAGACCCGAGACTGTGCGTAGATGTAAGCCCCACCAGATCTAACTGGTTGCGCTCCACCTCCCGCACATGTTCCAGTTCCTTCCCCCACAGAGAAGTGACGTTACACATCCCCAGAGCCGGCCTCTGCCGCCCAAGTCTGGTCCATTGAGGCCCCTGACTTTCACTACCACCCGTGTAGCAGCGCACCTGACCCCCATTGCTCACCCCATGAGTGGTGGGCCCATAGGATGGTCTATTCCAAGGTGCTGGAACAGAGGGTTCGGCCGATAGTCGAACCTCAGATTGAGGAGGAACAATGCGGATTCCGTCCTGGTCGTGGAACAACGGACCAGCTCTTTACTCTCACAAGGATCTTGGAAGGGTCCTAGGAGTATGGCCATCCAGTCTACATGTATTTTGTGGATTTGGAGAAGGCATATGACCGGGTCCCCAGGGGTCTACTGTGGAAGGTGCTGAGGGAGTATGGTGTGAGGGGTTCCCTTCTTAGGGCTATCTAATCGCTGTACGCCCAAAGCGAGAGCTGTTTCCGGATGCTTGGCAAAAAGTCAGATTTGTTCTAGGTGGGTATTGGTCTTCGCCAGGGCTGCACTTTGTCACCAATCCTGTTTGTGGTATTCATGGACAGGATATCGAGGTGTACTCATGGTGGGGATGGGTTGCGGTTTGGTGACCTGAGGATCTCGTTGCTGCTCTTTGCAGATGATGTGGTCCTGATGGCATCATCGGTCCATGACCTCCAGCACTCATTGGATCAGTTTGCAGCCGAGTGTGAAAAAGCAATCGCTTTTTTTTTTGGGTAAAGCAATCGCTTTACGGTACCGTTGTGACGAAAAGGGAGCTGAGCCGGAAGGCAAAACTCTCGATCTACCGGGCAATTTTCGTTCCTACCCTCACCTATGGTCATGAAGGTTGGGTAGTGACTGAAAGAACTAGATCGTGGGTACAAGCGGCCGAAATGGGTTTTCTCAGGAGGGTGGCTGGCCTCTCCCTAGGGATAGGGTGAGAATCTCGGCTATCCGAAAGGAACTCAGAGTAGAGCCGCTGCTCCTTTGCATTGAAAGGAGTCAGTTGAGGTGGTTCGGGAACCTGGTAAGGATGCCCCCTGGGCGCCTCCCCAGGGAGGTGTTCCAGGCACATCCAACTGGGAGGAGACCTCGGGGAAGACTCAGGACTAGTTGGAAGGCTATATTTCCACACTGACCTGGGAACGCCTCAGGATCCCCCAGTCAGAGCTGGTTAATGTAGCTCAGGAAAAGGAAGTTTGGGGTCCCTTGCTGGAGCTGCTACCCCCGCGGATAAGCGATTGAGGATGGATGGATGGATGGATGGATGGATGTAAGTATGTAAATAAATAAACAAATAAATAAATAAATAAATAAAAGCAGTGAGTTGCCATAGATAATTGACTTTTAGATTGTAGATTGTCTGTTGAATCAGAGATCAGTTGTCTCTGTGAGGGATCTGCATGAGCAGCTGAACTCGTATTTTATTGGATTATTTATTGATGAACAATAATGCACTTTTAGATTGTAGATTGTCTGTTGAATCAGAGACCAGTTGTCTCTGTGAGGGATCTGCATGAGCAACTGAACTCGTATTTTATTGGATTATTTATTGATGTACAATAATAAAGTGCAGCTCTGAAACTTCTCTACTGCATAGTTTAGAGTTGCACAAGGTCGGCTTTTAGTGCCAAGTTCCATAAAAAGTTATGTGGAGCGTTAGTCTTTAACATTGTGGCGACACTGATGTTCAGGCCAATGCTCGCTTTATTTACTGACTTTTTAAACACCAAGGACTCTTTCTGAGATTCGCACATGCACTCGTCCTTCAGCTGATTCATCCAAACTCTGAGGGGAAAAAAGATAAAAGATCAAAGAACTTCTGGCAAGTGCATATATATATATATATATGTATGTATATACAGAGTCTTCAGGCTGCAGAATACCTCCTCTCTTTTAAATCTCTCTCTAAGAGGATAGAAAGATAGATAGCTACATGATGAGACAGACAAGCAGGGCAGACATGGAGCAGAGGTGTGGTAAGGCAGGGCAGGACAGGGGTGGGACTTGGGCAGAGCTTGCAGGATCACAGAATTTAAGTTAAAATCCAGAGTAATGAAATGTCTAACTGCATAATGATTTTAGTCCCTTATTGTTTTAGAAATGGAATTCAATTCAATTCATCAAGGACATCTACAATAATATTAAAGCCCACCTATTTAATATTACAGAACAGAACAGCTGGCCCACCCTTGCCCACCCACTCAAGACTGCACATGTGCAAGCAATAATAAATAGATAAATAGAGCACAACATACACTATTTATTACTGCAAATATCTCAACTAATCATATCGGTGGTTTTATAAAAAAAAAAACTATATAGATTTGTATTTATTTTTTCATTTATTTAGTTGTTTGTTTATTTATTTATTTGTCATGTCTGGCAGTAGAGTGTAACATTAATGCTCTGGTTATTTCAGATATTATTATTTCAGTCTTTATCTCAGTGCAGTAGGATATCACACAATGCTGTTTGGAGAAACAGGATCACTAGTGAAGATAAAAGTCTGCTTTCAGACATCTGAGGGGGGAAATGGAATACTTTAGTAGCTTTAAAAGCAGAATATAAACTCTCTAATCGTACTTTTAGACAATTTTATATAAACAAGTTTTTATAAACTCTCTCATCTTTGAGCTTGGTGCCATTTAAAAAGATGAAAGTTTTAGTAAAGATATGTTTCTGATTGAGATAAGATCAGATCAGACTTCATTAAAATTCATTAAAATAAAAACCAGCTACAGTGTGTGTGTGTGTGTGTGTGTGTGTGTGTGTGTGTGTGTGTGTGTGTGTGTGTATCAGAGTAGGAAATCTCAATCATGTGAGAAAAATGAATTTAATAAAATTAAATAAGTGTGTCTGAGAAAAGAAAAGGTGTGTGAATGGAGTGTGTGGTTATTATGCAGCACACACACACACACAAATCGCGGAAGGATAAAGTGATATTGAATTGGATGTTACAGAAACACTCCAGAATTAAAAATGTTGACAAACTCGGCCTCTGATTCTTCATTAAGTTCACTCTGGCTTTAATATCTCTCCTCCTCCCACAAACCCACATCCAAATCCTGATCTAAAGCTTGTTTGGTGTTCTTTTTGCCCCCATGTTTTATTTTCATTATCATTTTGAAGGATATTATATTCCCTACTGAGCAGTCGCCATGGTAATGCTGTCCATATGTAAATGTAGGCTGTATTATATTATATGAGGTTGAGAAGACGAATTACAATCTATATAAGGAAGAGAAGAATGGAGACAGGGTTGGAGGGAGGGGGTCACATGACCCTCGCTAACATGCTAATGTTGTGCTTACTGTAGTGAAGATGATAAGTTCATTAGCATGTCATTAGTGCCATGGTGCTGTGCTAAGCAATATGTAACGGTACTGAGGAGGGGAAATTTTTTTTATAAGACAGTAAATGTGCTGATGTGTTCGGTGCTAATGAAGGCAGCTGTTATTTTTATGAACTCCTTTGAAATTTCTTGCTAATGGCTTAAAGGAAGAAAGCTTAAATAAAACTTAAAGTTTAAAACTTTAAAACTTAAAATTTGCCTTAATTAAAACTTTGTGCCCCATGCTCCCTGGGATAGGGTCTAGGCTTCCCATGACCCTGATGATAAACGGTATAGAACATTGATGGAAATAGGATTGATGGATGGAAATAATCCATATCCACATACCCTAGTTTTTATTTCATCTATGCAAATCTTTCAGGAAAGAAACATAACCTTTTCAAAAAAATATACAGCAATATAGTATTGTTTTAGATTTGAACTGGAATTGAGCTGCTGACAGACAGAGTCTAAAATAAAATTAACAAATAAATCATCTCCTAACCTTCAATACTACAAGTATCACATTCCTGTTCATTACAGTAATGAATAAATTCAATGTTGTAAAAGATTTACTAAAAACCACTGACATGTTCCTGCACGTTTGCGCCCCCCAGTGGTACCCGGAGGTGCGGCACCACTGCCCCTCTACACCCATCATCCTGGTAGGCACCAAGCTGGATCTTAGGGACGAGAAGGAGACGATCGAGAAGCTGAAGGAGAAGAAACTGGCTCCAATCACCTACCCACAAGGCCTGGCTCTGGCCAAGGAGATCGGTAAGCTGAGAAGAAATTGAACAAATACTGCCATTTTCCATATCAGTCATGTGGAACCATCAAGGATGTACCTTTTAGACTGTACGTCTTACCTGTGAAGCTGCATGTGGTGGACTTTAAATCAGCTTTTAGTGCAAAACTTTAAAGGTTTAATTAGTGGTACTTAAGATCCATTAATAATACTTTTAAAGCTGAGCTTTATTCACTTTTTCAGTTAACAGGCTCAAGCTGAAGTTACAGAACATGTTGAGTTAATGGTACCACATCAGCATCGTGGGAAAGTAAAGTTTAGTAGCTTTATTTGTGAGTGAAAGGAAACTCGAATTGTGATCTACACCAGGGGTTCCCAAACTTTTCCAGGGCAAGGCCCCCTAAATGGCATTAAGATTTGACCGAGGCCCCACTTTTGCAAGATGTCTTTAAAAAACATTAAAAATACAGACTTCTGAATATATCCCCCTTGTATTACTAATTACATGTTACATATTTACATTACATTAGGAATTGATTGTGTGTGTGTGTGTGTGTGTGTGTGTGTGTGGTTGTCTGAGAGTGAGAATTTATTTTTCATACCAAATTGTTGAGGCCCCCCTCGACGCCCCCTGGTGGCCCTCAAGGGCCATATGTTTAGAAACATGAGCGAGATGCTATGGGTTATGTGCTGCCATGATGATTTGGTGACCATGGAATTTATGTCAACACACACACAAACACACAATGACGCATTTACCTTTTAAATTGTTTTACTGAGTCAATGTTAAGTGATTAAACAGTCATTGTGACTTGAACAACTTTTGCACTAAACTGTACTCTGTGTGTGTGTGTGTGTGTGTGTGTGTGTGTGTGTGTGTGTGTATAGATGCAGTGAAGTATCTGGAGTGCTCAGCTCTAACCCAGCGTGGACTGAAGACAGTGTTTGATGAAGCGATCAGAGCCGTACTCTGCCCCCAGCCCACTAAAGTGAAAAAGAGCTCCTGCTCACTGCTCTGAGGTGAGAAATAGGATGATGATGGTGACGGTGATGATAAGGCAGGGGTGGACAAATGATAAATTTATTAGCTAGCCCATTGGACAGGTTAAAGCTCCAGTGTGCTGCCCAGCGAACCACCATCGAACCGCCAACCCTACGATTAATGGACAACCCGCTCTACCACCTGAGCCATAGATGCCCCATATAGATCTATTAATATAGAGTAATAAAGGAATGTTGAGTTAGTTAGCTGGTTAAAGTCATTGCATAGCTAACTCGCATCGACTCACCTCTACTGTGTAACTCAGTGATGTGTCAAGGCTCAGATCAACTCATAAATATGTTTTGTTAATGATATAAAAGTCTTAATTTTTTTTTCTCTCTGTGTCTCTCTCGCTCTCTCTCTCTATCCTTCCTTCTCTCTCTATCTCTTTCTTTCTCTCTCTCTCTCTCTCTCTCTCTCTCTAGGTCTTCAGGATTTGAGGAGATGCTTCTAACATCTAAGATTTCAAATCAAAGATCAACTGAAACGCTTGTTCTATTACAAGAGAAATGCATGTGTGACGGTTTCATTAAGCAACAACAACAACAATAATAATAATAATACTGCATATTTAAACTATAATAGTGTTTATTTCCAAAGCGGAAGCATGAGATGTTGTGTTGTTTTTTTGTTTTTTTTTTTTGTATTTTTCTGTGGATATAAAAGCCTTTTTTTGTTAGTAGAAAACTTGTGGGTGTAGTTTAACCCAAAAAAAGAGGGAGAAAAAGACCCATAATGTGGCGCTCGATGTTTATAAAGAGCGTGTTTCTGTTTTTAATCTCTGTAGGACATATAAACTAAATAAAGCTGGAACAGGAGCTCACACATGCACTCACATGTATTATTACAGTACGTGTGCGAAAATAATTTTCCAGAGAGTAATGTTTATCCCTATTGGAACCTCTTGTTCTTTTTCAGAAGGTTATCCATGCTGTAATTAATGACCACAGCAGCACAAAAGCACATCAGTCTATTTATAATACTATACACGGATCACATAATGTCGACTGTTTAGCATTTTCACACACCAGCATGAAAACATGGAGCTTTCCAAAAACAGACCTCGACCCAGTCATCCAGCATCCCACAGTTATCAGACAACACGTTATATTTGTCCATTAGTTTATAGTGCAAAGGAGGTAGAATCCAATTCAAGCCCACATCTGAGCAGATCTGTCCAAGATGTCTTCCAACCCGACAACACATGAACCCATGCATTCCTGACCACCCCATAACCCTATGCATGCTAAAAAAAGAAAGAAAAAATCAAATACATTCCTACATTACACATCTATTTTGAGAGTTTGAGTCTCTGTGCTCTGCAGAATACGTTTTTACTTTACAATCTCATCCATCAAATCACAAAATCCAGCTCTTTAACAAGCTCAAACTCACTGGCCCGCAGTGATCTGATGCCAAGTCTTATTTGGCCCTGTGTTCATTCTTAAATCAACCCATTAAGGAAAACAATTCTTGTCTGACTTTTGTTTCCTTTTTAGGTATTTTCATTAACACTCTTAAACCTGGATTATATATTACACAAGATCCAGTCAGTGGTCAAGAATATGTGTGGTGGAAAACCAGTTTAAACAGTAGAGGGCAGTATAGCACCATGTGACACTGCGTCCACTTCTGACAAAACTAGCGCTGTGTCTCAAATTACGTCCATGTCTACGCTTCTACAGCTATTGAGTTAAAACACTCACCGGTTTACCTGTTACAGTTAACGTTTGAATTTTAAAAATATCTCACATAGGCTTCAAAGATCTGTCTAGCGTAGCATTTGGATCTTCTATCTTTTGAATGTAACGTCATAGTTTTAAATTTGAGAGGTAGTTCATGACAACAATCACGACAATGGCGAGAATTTGTAAGAGAAACAGAGATGGTCAGTGTGTTTAACAGTGCTGTGCGTGAAAACTCTAAACATTTTACAATTCTACTTGGCAACCAGATGTACAGGGATGCTGCGGCTCTGATGTGACAACTTGTCGCTTTTAATTCGTATGTAGAGGCAGTGGTGGCTTGGTGGTTAAGGCTCTGGGTTACTGATCAGAAGGCCGGGGGTTCAAGTCCCAGCTCTGCCAAGCTGCCATGGTCATGGCTGACCCTGCACTCTAACCCCAGCTTCCTAACAGGCTGGGGTATGTGAAGAAAACTATTTCACTGTGCTCTACTGTATATGTGACCAATAAAAACTCATAATGTAGTACGTAAGAGAGCGTGTGAGTTATGCTGCTTGCTTGTGTCTTCACTTATAACTGTTTTTCCATCTGCTCTATTAACTCTGTTAGCAGGTTTTGATTGGTGTGGTTAAATGACCAATCAGTCTAATCATTCAGTTTAAATCTATGCTCATCGGCGGCCCCCTAGTGGCCAGAACCCATGGGCTGCTCAATAGACCCAGTCTCACACCCTTCTGGTTAATAGCATAGAATTTCAAACACTACACCAGTAGCAAGTTTTCAATTTAATACGAAATGGTGGTGTGATTAGATATTCATTGTTTATTGGTTATTGTTGGTTATTACACCTGTTTTTTATTTTTTATTATTATTTGGAAATATGGGACCCCTGAGAAAAGTAACAGCATTCACAGCAGTTTCAACAGATTTGGTGGCTTTGTGTGTCTCAGAGGAAGCATGGGTTAGTCCTCACTCTACATGGCTGTTAAATAAATCTGGTAAAAATCCAAGAAAAAAAGAAGCTGCTTTAAAACTGGCTTAAATAGAACATGTTCAGGTTAGATTTACTGAATGTTCTTCATCCATCACTCAGGATAAAGTGCAGCTCCAGATGTTTCAGATATTTTGTCTGCTGTAACATCAAAGATATTAACAGCAGTAGTAAAGCTGAAATAATACAAAACACACACACACACACACACACACACACACGTCACAGGATCATAGCTTCATGCAGTGTGTGTATGGTTGCACCGGTACTTCAATCGAGCTTCTCCTGAGCGAACATCAAAAAGCTGCCATTTCTCTCCAGTCCTAAATATGGTCATGTTGGTTTACATGGAACTTTCTGGAAACACACAGCTGATATCTTTCATCTGAATCTGATCTGGGCACACAGTGGCTTAATAGCTAGCACATTCGCCTCACACCTCCAGGTTAGGGTGTGTGTGTGTGTGTGTGTGTATGTGTGCGCGTGTGTAGTTTGTATGTCCAGGGCTCAAGTCCCGCCGGGGCCATGTGTGTGCGGAGTTTGCATGTTCTCCCTGTGCGTCGGGGGTTTCCTCTGGGTACTCCGGTTTCCTCCCCCAGTCCAAAGACAGGCATGGTTGGCTGATTGGCGTGTCCAAAGTGTCCGTAGTGTATGAAAGGGTGTGTGAATGTGTATGTGAGTGTGCCCTGCAATGGATTGGCACCCTGTCCAAGGTGTACTCTGCATTCTGCCCCATCCTCCCGGAGATAGGCTCCAGGTTCCCCGTGACCCAAGAAGATGGATGGATGAATCTGATCTGTGGGAAATACTATTCATGTGGGAAGAATGTCACCTCTAAACCAATGTTTTTTCAGCATATTTTCTGTTCCTGTGAATCGAAAACGTGGGCGGAGTTTACGTTCACGGTGAAATTATTTTTTCATTGTTGAAAAATTGAAAAAATCCATGCATATCAAATAAACTATAATTGTGTTAGCATATAGCATTTGTTTTTTTTTAATATATAAGACAGGCATTTTATTTTTATTTGATGCTGTTTACATGGATGCGGCAGGGTTCAACTCATGATCTTATCCTGGATTATTGATTACGACATGAGGGAAACAGATATAATTTACACTTCTACAGTGAGCTGTCATTTCTCCATGCAAAGAAATAAACACTGTGTGTCTGTTTTCATTCCTTTAACAGCATGTCCTCAAGTACGTTATTCCTCTTATACCACAGAAATTTACCAACAATTACAATTTTTATCTATTATTAAACAACACAACATAGATTTTCTCTTTGGTAAAAGTGAAGGTTGAGTGTTAAACATTACTTACAAATTTCTAACAGAGGTAAATCTGTAACTAAGTTTTGCGACATCTTCAGGACAGAGGAGTTTACACTATTTTGCGTTTTCTCTTTAACACTACAAACATTTGTTATTTCTTTTGTATAATTAACTTGAATAACTTGAGAGAATAAAGAGACACTGGTGAGGGGACGACTGTTTATAGCTGCTACAACATACGCAACAACAGGATCTAACATTAAATGTAACTAAATGGATAAAAAGTATGTTGTGTTGTTCAATAATAGATAAAAATTGTAATTGTTGGTAAATTGCTGTGGTATAAGAGGAATAACGTACTTGAGGACATGCTGTTAAAGGAATGAAAACAGACACACAGTGTTTATTTCTTTGCATGGAGAAATGACAGCTCACTGTAGAAGTGTAAATTATATCTGTTTCCCTCATGTCGTAATCAATAATCCAGGATAAGATCATGAGTTGAACCCTGCCGCATCCATGTAAACAGCATCAAATAAAAAATAATAAGCATGGCTAAATTCCCCACAGAGCTCTCTCACTTTCTGCTGCTGTATTAAACGTGGCCTTTAATAATCCGGCATTTCAAATTGAAATGAAATCTTTTTCTTCAGGAAGCCTGAGCTGCCCCGGCTGTCAGAAACGCTGCTCGTCACAGCACGATGATTAACGAGCCGCATTCTGTTTTCACAAGGAGGAACAACGTCGAGACATTTGACTGATGTTGGGGGGAAAAAAATGAAAACTAAAGACTCATGCTAATGAGTGTTTTTACAAAATCACAAATTTACATGCAGACACTTATTCAGATGAAGGTCTGGAAATGAAGGACAGCTGACAGCAAAGCCTGAACACCTTTCTGAATATTCAGCACTTCCTAAATCAATAACCTTCACAAGGGCACATGATGAGGATGAGAATATGTCCTACTGTTCAGTCCAGGTATTTGAAACAGAAGCAGAGGTTGATTCACATGCTGAATTGAGATTCCTCTACTGCACTGAGTTTAACGGTTCCAGCTGTGAATCGTCTGCTAAATGACCATGAAGATACAAATACTGTAAATACTCTAGGACCTCTGGACCTATAATATAATATAATATAATATAATATAATATAATAGGCACCCTGTCCAGGGTGTACCCTGCCTTGCATCCCATGCTCCTTGGAATAGGCTCCAGGTTCCCCGTGACCCTGAAGAAAAGGATAAGCGGTATAGAAGATGGATGGATGGATGGATAATATAATATAACATAATATAATATGCATGGTGGCATAATGGTTAGCACATTCGCCCCACACCTTCAGGGTCCAGGTTTCGAGTCCCTCCGGGGCCATGTGTGTGCGGAGTTTGCATGTTCTCCCCGTGCGTCGGGGGTTTCCTCTGGGTACTCTGGTTTCCTCCCCCAGTCCAAAGACATGCATTGTAGGTTGATTGGTGTGTCCAAAGTGTCCATAGTGTATGAATGGGTGTGTGAGTGTGTATGTGATTGTGCCCTGCAATGGACTGGCACCCTGTCCAGGGTGTGCCCATGCACCATGAGATAGGCTCCAGGTTCCCTGTGACCCTGATAAAGGAGTAAGCGGTAGAGGATGGATGGATAATATAATACAATACAGGTTCAGCACAAACTTCAGCACAGAGCAACAGCACTGAATAAACAATCATAGGAGCCTCTGATTGGGTGTGCTATGACCAGTCAGAGGCAAAAGATTTTTAAATCATCACGATTTCCACTTCTGCTAAGTGTTGGAGCACACAGCGCACTCGGAAGCTCAATGCAGACTTCCGGGTTTCATTGAATTTGTTTATTTTTGACACATGTGGTTTGTTATGCTTTCTCTTCCGCTGTATTGTCATTGGTTGTTTCCATCACATGTTATCATTGTTCTCAGCTGTTTTTGTGTTTCACCCCACGTTTGTTATTTAAAACTTTTGAGTGTGCGAAGTATTGCGTAAGTATTGCCACTGTACCAAGCTTTTGTACATTGTTCCTCATGTTCTGTTTCATGGTTTTTGATCATGTTTCTTGTTTCTAGTTTCATGCTTTGCCTTGCCTGTATAATGCCCATTTGCAGATCGCCTGACCCATTGCCTGTTTCTGATCACGCTTTTGTTTCACGATTTGGAGTTGTCTGCCTATCTCTTGTCTAATAAAGCTCTTATCTGCACTTGCATCTGTCTCACCCACCTTTATGTGACAAAATACTTCATCGCAGCAGGAAGATGGTGGAGGACATTGCTCCCCCCTCTAGCCTCGCAGCGAACTTCGGTCATCCCTCTGGCCTCGTGGAGAGCACCGCTCCTCCCTCAGGCTCTGCCTTTAGTTTTGTTCCTCCCACTGTCTGTGCAGTAGCCATCGCGCCGCATTAAATGGTGGAAGAGACCAGCCCACACCTAAACCTCAGAGAGGTCGGTGAAGCGGCCTGTCAAGCCAAGTTCCTGTCCGAGGTTGAAGAGGAGACCTCCCAAGCCATGTTCCTATCTGATGGCAACGAGACGGCCTCCCAAGTCATGTTCCTGTCCGAGGGCGATGAGATGGCCTCCCAAGCCATGTTCCTGTCTGAGGGCGATGAGATGGCCTCCCAAGTCACGTTACTGTCTGAGGGCGACAAGACGGTCTTCCAAACCATGTTCCTGTCCGAGTCTGACGAGATGGCCTCCCAAGCTATGGTCCTGTCCGAGGCCGACGAGACGGCCTTCCAAGTCATGTTCCTGTCCGAGGGCGATGAGACGGCCTATCAAGCCAAGTTCTTATGAGAATTCTTGTTGGATGGTTTGAATGATTTTGAACAAAAATCATTAGATGGTCATTTTCGCCAATAAGAAGTCTCGATAGTTACCTTGTATTGATCCTAGACAACACAATTAAATATGAATTTGAATGAAGAGAAATTAAAATGGGGTTTAAATTTATTATAAAATAAATAAATTCTACTCTGAGCTGATTGTAATGTTTACTGCATTGAAACTTGTTAATTTTTTTTTAAATTTGTTAATTAATTAATTAATAATTAAATGTGGATGTACTGTAAAAGAAGTAACCCTGTATGTGTTTGTTTATAAATTATGGGAAAATTAGTATACTATACTCAAACAAAGAAAAATGTTAAAAACCAAATGTGGTGTTATCATATTAACATTTATTGAAAACTATTTGAGCAATAACACAGTCTAAAATGTCTGGGTAACCCTGTTCCCTGAGAAGGGAATGAGACGTTGTGTTTAGCATAACACTATGGGAGCGCCCTTGCACGCATGACCGGTATCTGAAGCTTTAGTAAAATCATGCCTCTAGTTGTAGGCCTGCCATGATCAGCTGACATGGCAATTAAGCGCGTCGCGTGATATAAATATGGCACCTGTTTAGCATAACACTATGAGAACAGGAATACCCACTCCGTCATACCAAGGGTACGGCCTGCTCAAAAAGACCCAAGCCCTAGGGTCACTGCAAGAAAATCGAGCCCAGGGTGGAATGAATATTCAGGCTGTAATAACGAATGAATTTGTGTAGCATAGGCCACCCTGCATCATCACACAGGATACACCTTTGGACAAAGTCTTCTCAGAGGCTACTGCCCTAGTGGAATGACCCCTTATGCCCAGAGGTTTAGTGATACCGTGCACCTCATAAGCAATAGAGATTGCTTCCACTGTCCAATTAGAGATGCACTGCTTTGACACAGCATCACCTCTACTGTCGCCGCCAAAGCAGACCAGCAGCTCCTCCGACTTATGCCACTGGCCGGATCGGTGAATGAAAGTACAGAGAGCCCTTAGTGGACACAGCAGGTGCATTCTCTCTTGTTCCGTTGTGGGGATTGGAAGAGGGAAGAAGCCTGCAACACCACAGGGTGGACAGCCAATGTAGGCACTTTAGGAATATAATCCCTCCATGACCCTTCATGACCGCTCTTCTTTGTCTGATTGGCTTTATGACCATTCTCAGATCAGGCCTAGTAGCAGGCCATGACTGTGGTCACCCGGTTCCCCTGGCTGTCTGCAGGGGTTGGTGGGCTGCCAAACTCGCCTTCTGTGTCTCCCTCGCAGTAGTACTGGCCCAGGCTCAACTCGACAACAGGGAAGGAACTGGCTGAATGTCGCCATATGTCGAGCTCACTCAGCAGTTCTGCTTGGCAGGCCTGCAACCCGGTCATTGTCTGCAGTGAACCATAAGCAAGACTACTACTGCATAGGCCTTACTCACCAATGCCACGGTGGCATTACACGGTGGCTTGGCAAAGCCGGCCCCTCTAATTGCTTGTTGTCGGTGGAGAGAGGTAGCTCACAAGCGCGTCCTCGACTTTCAGCATAGCTAAATAGTCATGCCGTTCATTCCCCGCAATGGCCAAATAAACCAACATCATGGGGTTATAAATACGGCTTATGCATAGTTTTCCCCCAGAAACCTGATATTTTGTCATATACTTCAGGAAGAAAGTTGAGTTTCTGCAGTGTGAGGGATTTACTTTCACTGGGGAGAATAAGGCTCATCAAGCGATTCTTTATATGCTGCGGTCAGTTTTAGCACATCCTTCCGGCTCCTCGGAGTCAGAGACGAATTATTATTATCATTTTTGTGTGTGTTTTTTTCTCTCTCTGTTTTCCCTTTTGGCTTTCCATAGCAGAAGGATGAGTCGCGAAGCGAGCTCCAAAATCCAACGGAGAGCCGAACCCGGAAGACAGAGCATGAGATAGAGTGCTCACCTCCGGCTCCTCTTCCCGAGCCATAACAGATCCCCGAGGCTCTGAATCCCAACTCGCTTCGGCTTCCGAGAAGAGCGCGAGTCGCGTCCTAATGTAGGCGTTACCATGCGCAGCCTCTCGAGGCTGCTATCGCATGCTACACCCCCTAGACTCTCCACCCAGAAAGTGTGCACTATTCCCCGTGATGAAATGGGAGCAATCCGTAACACACATCCTGAAGTCTCTCACTCAGTTTTCTCTTCATATCGCCCATTCCTTTTTTATTCTCTTTTTTCAAAGGGATTGAAAAGTTCTGAGATTCTGAGAAAAGATAAAGAGGAAATGGAGCGTCTTTTTATTTCTTTACACAAAGAGGACATTACTGAAGATAATAAGGCTGACGGTGTGGTTCACAGATGCTATATTTATATCACGTGACGCGCTTAATTGCCATGTCACCTGATCATGGCAGGCTTATAAATAGAGGCATGATTTTACACAAGCTTCAGATACCGTCACGCGCAAGGGCGCTCCAATAGCTAAACGCAACTTCGAACTTCCCTTTGAAAGGGAACACTTTTCCCTTTTATTTTTAAAAGATAAAAGCAATAAATCAAAGAATGTTGCTGAATGACATCAACATCCATCTTCAACCTTACTCCTTTTCAGGGTCACGGGGAACCTGGAGCCTATCCCAGGGAGCATCGGGCACAAGGCAGGGTACACCCTGGACAGGGTGCCAGTCCATACTCACTCGCTCACACGCTCGCTACAGACACTTTGGACATGCCAATCAGCCTAACATGCATGTCTTTGGACTGGGGGAGAACCCCGGAACCCGGAGGTGTGAGTCGAACATGTTAACCACTAAGCCACCATGCACCCCCTGACATCAACATGTTTAGGTTAATAGTTTAAACTTAATTCTTAATAACAGCATTATCTGTTATTAAGAAACCAACAAAACAGTCACAAAATTACTCAATAATTGTGCACAGAAAGTTGAATGTAATATAACACTTTTATCAGACAGGTCACCCACTAGATGGAGAATTACTCGTTCCAATGGAATATCCATCCATCCATCCATCTTCTACCGCTTACTCCTTTTCAGGGTCACGGGGAACCTGGAGCCTATCCCAGGAGGCATTGGGCACAATGCCATCGCAGGGCACAATCACATACACACTCACACACCCATTCATACACTACGGACACTTTAGACACGCCAATTATATATTAAATTATTATTTAATATAAGTCAGACGTGAGGCGTAAAGTTAACGCAAAGTTGTCCTTTGCTGCAGTGTGTTCATCTCATTGTGATGCTGAGTAACTTCAGCTCTCAGACCTAATAACTGCTGTGCACTAATACACACCACACTGAGCTAAATTACTGTCAGAGATGTTAGATCACGACTCATATGTCTCTGCGCGCACACACACACACACACACACACACACACACACACTTCTGAGAGTTTATTACTCTCCGTCACACATGGACACACCACATCAGTGGAATATCAGTGAGTTTTAGTGCTGCTGTCTCTTTTAGTTTGGAAAGCTTTTTGTTATTAACATCACATTTTAGCATGCAATGTGATCAGGAGAGTACTATGACTATGAGAGTTAGCATTCGTTAATTATTCATTACTTAATGAATAGTACAAAGCAAACAAAATACAAAATTATTGAAACAATTTGCCTTTACATAAAGAGCACTGAAACAGTGAATCCATATTGACATCGCACTGTAACCAAAACTTCATAAACGCTGCATTTGTATTTGCTCACATCAGCTCCAGAACACTAGGGGGTTTTTCTCCGCCAACATTTAAAAAGCGTCATATAAAGGAAAGCTGTTTGAAGTCAGGAATCTCCAGATTCATTTAATGTGTAATTAATATATAACCTATGCCACCCACAGACAGGAACATCATCTCACAGCTGAGGTTTAAAACACAAACCTGGCAACGATGGTGTTTATAGCACCAGATGGTGAAGGATTGTCAGTAAAGCAGTACCGGGCATTAGTTTCATGGAGATGCCACTGAGGGAGCAAACAAAACAGCCGAGATCTCAGGGTGTAGTGCAAGTAATGAGCTATTGATTTTCTACGTCCTGTCACACACCCTTCAGCCACGAGCTCAGTGTTTATCAAGAGACGACTCTCTGAATGCATGCCCATTGTGTAGATTCATCTAAAGCCGATTAGCAAACATATCTGAGATGCTTTAAATAAGAATAAATAATCCACCATGATAAGATAAGGACTAATATCCTGTTTTAGAGCTGGGGTATTTTGAGAAGAAGTATTATTGGATCCTTCAGATAAGTCCATCAGCGCTGAAATGAATAGAAAACCTGACCCGAGAACAAAAAGCCATGAGCTAAGAAAAGACTGAAAGCGAAAATGGTGTTGTTTTCAGAACGTGTGTGATGTGTTCAACATCCCAATCCAATATGAGCCAGTATAAGTTTGTTGTTGTTGATGTCACTGGTATACTCACAGCTTGAATTCTCTCATGCATCTCGAAATAATACTTTTTTTTTATTATTTAGAGCTCTGAATGAAATGCTCTTGTCTCCGAGCTCCTCAGGTCACACAGTAGGTGATCAAGGCATGACAGAGAATCATAAAGAGCCATCGGTGAAATCAGATTCAGACTTCTCTTTCATCCCTCCATCATTTCATACAAAACACACAAATCTGTGTACAACCTGAATTAAAAAAAAAACATACTGAATTAAAAACAAAGAAACCCTGGGACAGTGTAAGTAATGTTTGTGTATGTGTGTGTCTGTGTGTTACACTAATATACTGAGTGTGATGCAGTTGAGATTCTGTTACTACCCTTAAATTGATTGTTTCCCTGTAACAACACACACCTGAGTGTTTATTTAACATCTGCTATAACGTCTAATATGTAAATGATCAAAGAACTACAATGTGGTACCTGGAACATGTAGCATAATTTGCTTACTCATGTTTATTTATAAACCTATGGATTTTTCAGTGAGAATAAACGTGTTGAGGTGCACTTAAGTTAATTTAGCTGAAACAGTGAACATGTTTTATTCGAGCCATATCATTTGTAATGGTTCAAAATAACAGCCAGCGAGGCTTTAATTATTCCAAGTGGCTATTGAGTAGCTTTAGATTTTTAAATGACAAATAATAACCTTCTAATTCAGTGATGTCTGGCCTTAACACAATGTATTGGTCATTCTGACATTTTGCCTAATCACCATCTCTGTCAGTTTCCTTGCCCACAGCCACATTTCACTAGAACTCATCAAATCTACAGAGAAAAAGGCCAGACATCGCCCTTGGCACATCAACACATCCACACATTAACACAATGAAACAACTAAACAACAGGATAAAATCATGAGAAAAGAAGAAGAAACGCAGGAGAAACACAGACAAAAAACAGGGGAAACATAAGGGGAAAGTGGGGTCATAAGAGGACACAAGCAAGACAGACGGAGGATAGAAAGCAGAGAGAAGTGGGACAGACAGAGGATAGAAAGCAGACAGAAATGGGACAGAGAGAGGATAGAAAGAAGATAGAAAGATTACAGAAGTGAATAAAAAATAATAATAAAAAAAAAGTGGAACAGCTAGAGGATAGAAAGCGGACAGAAGTGGGACAGATAGAGGATAGAAAGCAGACAAAAGTGAGACAGACAGAGGATAGAAAGGAGACAGAAGTGGGACAGACATAGGATAGAAAGAGGACAGAAGTGGGACAGACAGAGGATAGAAAGAGAACAGAAGTGGGACGGACAGAGGATAGAAAGAGGACAGAAGTGGGACAGATAGAAGATAGAAAGCAGACAGAAGTGAGACAGACAGAGGATAGAAAGCAGACAGAAGTGGGACAGACATAGGAGAGAAAGAGGACGGAAGTGGGACAGACAGAGGATAGAAAGAGGACAGAAGTGGGATGGATAGAGGATAGAAAGAGGACAGAAGTGGGACAGATAGAGGATAGAAAGCAGACAGAAGTGAGACAGACAGAGGATAGAAAGGAGACAGAAGTGGGACAGACATAGGATAGAAAGAGGACAGAAGTGGGACAGACAGAGGATAGAAAGAGGACAGAAGTGGGACAGACAGAGGATAGAAAGCAGAAAGAAGTGGGACAGACAGAGGAGAGAAAGCGGACAGAAGTGGAACAGATAGAGGACAGAAAGTGGAGATAAGTGGAAAAGATAGAGTATAGAAAGAGAACAGAAGTGGGACAGATAGAAGATAGAAAGAGGACAGAATTGGGAGAAATAGAAGATAGAAAGAGGACAGAAGTGGGAGAGATAGAAGATAGAAAAGGTACAGATAGAAGATAGAAAGAGGACAGAAGTGGGACAGATAGAAGATAGAAAGAGACAGAAGTGGGACAGATAGAGGATAGAAAGAGAACAGAAGTGGGAGAGATAGAAGATAGAAAGAGAACATAAGTGGGACAGATAGAAGATAGAAAGAGGACAGAAGTGGGACAGATCGAAGATAGAAAGAGGACAGAAGTGGGAGAGATAGAAGATAGAAAGAGGACAGAAGTGGGACAGATAGAGGATAGAAAGAGGACAGAAGTGGGACAGATAAGGATAGAAAGTGAACAGAAGTCTGTTTTCTTGTGGTATGAAGTCTTACCACAAGACCACAAGTCCAGTTTGTTCATTCATATAAAATCCATCATTGTTCTTTTCCCCATTATAAATATTTTTTAATTATAATTATAAATAATTTTTGCAGGTTTTTTACTGCATATTTCTCTGGAGTCACTTTCCATTACACCACACTCTGATCCCACTAAAACTCCACAGATACAGCTCACTCACTTCCCCTTTTCTATCCATCCATCTGTTTTTCCCAGAATTAATTTTACACCCTGTTCATTCTCCTTAAAAACCCTTTTCCTTTGTTTTTCCTCCAACACAGGTGAACTGATCTGAGTCACCTAAGAAGGTTAGACCTAAGTCTCCTTAGAAGGTTTCATCCTGTAAAAGTTAGCACTCTATGCAAACCTGAAGACTGAGACTCATTCAACCGGTTGCACATGAGGGTCAACTGCTGTCCCAAAACACACGCCTTCGCAATGCTTTTTTTTCTCTCAGTCAACATTCCAGACTTGTTTCCTAATGACTTTAGATTGTGCTGTTGACCCGAGACAGAGCCGCACATCACACTGATGGACCTGCTGTAATTTCAGAACTTTATTACAGAATTTCTCTCTACACCTGCTGAAGACTTGTTCACAGCACTTTGTGATTCCTGCAGTCCTCATGCACCTGAGTTTATTTATCCGTTTCATTTGAAGTGGTTTATAATTGAAGCAGAATGAAATCCAGGCCATTGAGGGGTAATAACGTCTCCCTGGAGGTCAGCAGTGACCGTCTGTCTGTCTGTTCTGATAACAACAAGAGCATCAAAAAATTAAATTAAACTTTTATATTCAATCTGTTCAGGAGTGTGAATAAGTAATGACTCCTTTTTATCAATCGTGACCTTGAGTGACCACGCCTTTATTGTTCTTCAGTACAGATGTCTCAAACAATCGCTCCTTATGCCATGCTTGATGTTGAAGTGGAGTATTGTGAAGTGTGTGTGCGTGTGTGTGTGTGTGTGTGTGTGTGTGTGTGTGTGTGTGTGTGTGTGTAAATGTATTTCTATTTGTACATGTATTGTTCTCTGTCGGTCTCCTCAATGACAGAAGTATGTGAGGATTCTGACATTATACTTTGTAATAATTAAGTAAATGTAATCTGGTTAAACTACAGAAAAAGAATCAATGTGATGTGCTCAGTAAGATAGAAAACCAATACGTGTGTGTGTGTGTGTGTGTGTGTTCTCTGGGTGAAGGTCACACTGGAGGATTTTTGCGTCAGAGCACTTGAGGAACACTGGAGTAGAACGTCACATGTTGACTCAATGTGTGTTTAAAGAGAATAAACAGATTAGAGCTAATCGTAAGCGATAACACAGACATTAACACGTTTTCACTCTGAGAACAAACTGCATGAGTGGTGTTAATGTGGAACCCTGATGAAGCGTGAACATAAAACACACTGCTGTGGGATTAAACTCAGCCAGAATTATTCCAGCAAAACACAAAACACAAACAGCACTGAGCTGAAGAACACTAAAGAACATTGAGGAACACTGAAATGAGGAAAACTGAGCTGAAGAACACTGAGATGAGGAACACAAATGAACAATGAGGACACTGAGCTGAAAAAATACTGAGAACACTGAGAACACTGAGCTGAAAACATTAAACTGAAGAACACTGAGCTGAGGAAGATTGAGCTGAAGAACACTGAGCTGAAGAACACTGAGCTGAGGAAGACTGAGAAAACCTGGCTTAAGAACACTGAGCTGAAGAACACTGAGAAACTCTGACTGAAGAACACTGAGCTGAAGAACACTGTGAAACCCTGGCTGAAGAACACTGAGCTGAAGAACACTGAGAAACGCTGGCTGAAGGACACTGAGGAACACTGAGCTGAAGAACACTGAGCTGAAGAACACTGAACCGAAGAACACTGAGTTGAAGAACCCTGAGCTGAAGAACACCAAGAACAGTGTCAATAAAGAAGAAAATCTAGAAAATGTAATGCTCTGGTTCTGTACCAAGTAGACTGAGGAGGCTGAGAACCCATAAAATTATGCATTGTGTATAATGTGAGGGGTGAATAAAGATTTCCTCAAGGGTTCTTTGGATATGTAAGGGTCTTTAGCTTCCTCAGTGGGTTATACACCGATCCATTTCTAAAAGTAAAACTGTCCATTAGTGGGTTTGTGGGAAACCTTTAGGGATTTTTAACGATTCTGATGGTTTTCAGACTTGTAGATCTGCGCTTTGTTCCAGGACTTAAATAGTTACAATGCTGCATTTTCTCTTTGACTCGAATCGCTTTCAGAAAGCACCATTTCATAGCATACTAAAATGTGTTTATGCACGTCATCAAGATTTACAGCAGCTCCGCTTTAGCTGTAGTTATTATCATTTATTAGTCAAAGTGGGAATCAATGTTCCACACAGCAATTATAGCCCATGTGTCTGAGGCGTTCACTAAACACCTAAACCTAAAAAAAAAAGTGTTTTCTGCATTTTTGAAAGTTGTTCAGAAATATATTCATCAGACCAAATTTCAGTGGGGCATTTTACCTTGTCTTTGATCCAAGTTAAACCACAATTCATGTTACGAGCCATTAGCAAAACAATCCCACTTTTTACACGACACAATTCCCATCATGCATTGCTATACAGATTGGTTTGTTGGTCCGTTGGGTCTGATTGCTTTCTCACCACAAGCGAGCCGGTCCAGAGTTCGTTAGCAATCGGGCCGAGACCACCTGAACGACCAATTGTTTAGTGCAGATTCGAGCACGATTGCCATGTTCATATATGTATAAACCAGTGGTTCTCAACCCGGGGGTCACGCCGAGATTGCAAGGGGGGCACAAAATGTTTTCAAGGGGAAAAAACACAGACAGGGCGTCATTTGGGCTCTGTGTATTTTATTTCTTTTCAAAAAGATTGTGTATAAATGAAAAACCCCATGTTCCCTCACCCTCTGCATTTTCTTTTTGCTGCGGAGAGGCGGAGCTTAGCCTGCATTTTATCTAGCTGCAGTGCAGACCAGTGTTGCCAACTTCGCGACTTTCCAACTTATTTTTCCCCAAAAAAAGTACCTAGTGACAAATCTAGCAACTTTTGGGACAAACCTTAGCAGCTTTCCAAATGTGTCCAGTTCTGTCCTGCAAGCACGAGGTCTTGCTTTCCCACTGCACTCACACCTCTCTCTGCATCTGCTCTGTTCTGTGAATGGCTGAGAGCCTGAGATTTAACAATATCATGGATAAGGAGATGCACCCTTCTCCAAGTTTACATAATTCGTATGGGAATGTTTTAGAACGAAAGACGAATGTAATGCATCATGTTTTACATGTAAAATAAAACCTTTACTTTTAGCAGATGCTTTTATCCAAAGCGACTTACAAATGAGACACACACACCAATGGTAGCAGAGCTGCCATGCAAGGTGCT
>JAFFST010052705.1:110426-130232 GCA_022414735.1 Noturus placidus
GGCTTGATTGTTGTTTTAGGAGAAAAATTGCTTGTGATATCTACATCATTTCCATTTCCTCATGTCTTTCTTCTGCAATAATATGTCTCATTCACTGAGTATAAACACTGATCAACATGAACACAAAACGCAGAATTCACACGTCGAACCACCAACCCTACGATGAGTGGATTAGTGGACAACCCGCTCTACCGACTGAGCCACAGCCGCCGCTAGGTTGTAATAGCGTGTAATACACTAGTTCTCTTATTCAAAGTAGTTATAGTGTTCAGAAACATTTTTGATCATTATATAGATTTATAACAGTCATAAAAGTTATTTTTTATCATAAAACTTATAAAAGTCATTAAAATGTACAAAAACACCAAAGCAAAAAAAAAAAAAAAAATATATATATATATATATATATATACATACATACACATATGGCATTGAGCCAGGTGTGACAATGACCTAAAAAAAACTACAATAAGTATTTGGTTCAGGTCCCAGTAGAACACCTTCAGGAGGCTAAGAACCCTCTAAATGTAACTCATATTTTAGAAAATTATAAGAGCCAACTATTAACACACACACACACGCGCGCGCACACACACACACGCTCTCACACACACACACAAACGGTAACTCTCTCCGCCCCCTCTCTCTCTCTCTCTCTCCCCGGGCAGCGCGCGCTTATCCAGCAGCAGCCGTTACCTGGTTACCGGTGGCCGGTGTCGCGCGCAGCAGTGCAGTGCGGCGGTGAGGGACTCATCTTTCAGAGCGTAGTCATAGCGGAGAGTTTCACAGACACGCACGAGCCGAGCCCGCCGCCTCCATCTCCCACTCCATCTCCCACTCCATCTCCCACTCCATCTTCCCCCTGATCATCACTCGGGTTCTGCGGTTCTGCATGAATCCTGAGCTCCAGACTGCTGATCAGAGGTAAGTTTCTGAAGAGTCTTAACCGGATGTTGTTACTGTAACTCGGTTAGTAACGGAGACCAGACACGGTACGGTGCTTCATCACACTTTTATTCTGTGAGACATAAAAAAAAAAAGCTCAGAGACACCGCTGCAGGTGTTCATCAGGTTTAAATGCTTTGTGGATAATTAAGGAGTCACGTGGTGCCTCAGTCATTTAGCATGTTAATGAGGAAAAGTCATATATTATCATGATAGTGTGATTTAATGCGAAGCTATTATAACCGCTAGCTATAGCCTATTCCTGTAGATTACATATACACTACACGTCATTATAAAATGTGTCAAATTTAATCTATAAATATATTGTCAAAAAGCTTTTTTTCTTTAATATCCAAATATGTTGCATGCACTGATTTATTTATTTCCATCCATCCATCCATCTTCAACCGCTTACTCCTTTTCAGGGTCACGGGGGAACCTGGAGCCTATCCCAGGGAGCATCGGGCACAGGGCGGGATGTTTTATTTGATTTTACTCATCCTGCTTTGTCAGTCTGTGTTATAACAATAAAATCCTAAAATGAATTAATTTCAAGGAGTAATCAGTGCACTCCACATATTTGGATATTTTGGAAATTTTTAATATATCAGTAGGTCCTTATCCTGATACTCCAACATCCTCTCAGATAGCAAGCTGCATTTTCATAAACATTGCATTTGTGTCCTGCGTCCGAAAAGTTCAGTTTCGGACTAATTATCAGTAGATCAGTAAATGGGTCCAATTTACAGGAGTAACTTTACACTGAGCTGACGATTTAATTCACGATGCTGAGGTCATTTCAATATTTGTACAAAAGTGATCAAAATTTTAATTAAGGGTTAGACCAGACACAAATATAAAATTATAAACGAGATCCTGTACAATAGAGTGTGTAGTGAATTCTATAACAGAGCGTGTGTCTCCATGTCAGATTATATGATGAAGATCCTCAAACGATAGACCTGCGATTAAAGATCCCCACTACATTCTGCTCACGTCATCCATCAGAGTGATCCGGAATACAGCTCCAGCAGAAACACAAACATTCTTCACAGTGAGCTGGAGGTACCGAGGAGAGTTTCCTTTACGTTTCTCCATCGCAGCTACCGTATCTTTAGCTGTGCCTCGAGTTCGCCATCTTCCTATTGGTGGATTTAAACGAGTGCTGTAGCAGCAGGGCTAACACTCCGAGGCTTTAATCGCAGATTTCTCACATTCACACACACTTTGTCCTCGGCTGGGTTTGATCGAAGTGACACTAAATCTGTCAAGTTATGCGTACTGAGACCTCCGATCTGATATCAGGTATTTTAATGCTGTAGTGTTATAGTTCTCGTCAGATCTGTTTAAACAGAGAGATGCTGAAGTGAACACTATATAATGCGTTATTCACTGGGTTTGTCAGGGCCTGTGTGTGGGAAGTCTCGGCCTCTGTGCCATTTCGCTGGAATTCTTTCCCGCTGCGTGGGTGACTGATGACTTCAGCATTCCCTGATTTTCCAAAACGGCTCCACTGCGCTGGCAGATCGCTCTGACATCACTGCGTCGTGTGTAGGAGCAGAGAATTTCGCCTCCACACTGTATATAACACAATTTCACACAATCCAGTCAGGGTGCAGAAGAAGGTGAATCCCAGAACTGTGGATGAGCCGCTGTAATTGATGATGATGATGGAGACTTAGCCGACGGAACGTGCTGCGCTAATTCAGTTAGAATTAGCTAAGTCAGCAGAGCAAGTTCTAGTCTGGTGTGAAAATTCAATTTCACGTAAACATTTCACAGCGTTGGTGAAGAGGAGAACCTGGAGCCTGGTATTTATCCTCATCTCATTATATATCAGAGTCAAATTAGGACAAAATGAAGACAAGCAAGCTATAGTTTGAGTGCTCTGGGTTTCACACGCATTCCTTCATTAATGGTCAAGTAATGTTTGTTAAGAAATGAAAAGTGATTTTTTTTTTAAATATTAGATATATCAGTCCATTTTCCATTTTCATTAACTAACCACGGGTCACACACTTGTGCACTGTATAATCCTCTGCATGATGGTTGCGAAATCTGATGATTATGATGAAATCCTCAGTGGTGAGCACTCGCCTCTTCCATGTAAAGCCTAAAAAAGAACTCCATGCATATTTATGATTACAGTACCTGATTTTCAGTCCATTTTTACATCAAGGTGCTAAAATTCACAATCGTCTGATTTCCGAAATCCAATTTAGATGGAAAATTACACTCGTTTAACTAAACAGTGCTCGCTCTTGTAGGCAGGTTGTGAAATTACGAGTGTGATCTCATAAAAAGCTTGAATAAAAAGCTTGAATGAGGTGATAAGTCTTTATTGGTCACATATACATTACAGGGTCAGAGCGCAAGGTCAGCCATGATAAAGCACTCCTGTAGCAGAAAGACTTAAGAGCCTTGCTCAAAAGTCCAACAATTACAGTTGGATTTGCTTGGATTTCAAATGAGCAAAGCTGAAAGAAAAGCAACAAACACAACCCTCCCTCTTGTTATGATTTTGGAATTGATTTTTGGAATTCCCCAAAAATCAGCAACAGTGCAAAGGCCCCATGCAGGACTGAAGAAGTATCCTAGCTCAGCGGTCCCCAACCTTTTTTGCGCCACGGACCGATTTAATATTAGACAATATTTTCACGGACTGGCCTTTAAGGTGTAGCAGATAAATACAACAAAATAAAATGATACGACCGTCATAAAAACTGGGGTAGTTTTAAAATATAATAATAACCATGAATCCAATGTGAAATCATACATCACAACATTATTTTTAGCTGTAACGTATCACGTGACCGAGACAAGCGTCTTGATATGCATCCAGAGTGAGTCATAGACGGATGTAACGGAGAGACTGTGCGATCCAGTACTAAATGACCCACGGACCAGTAATAGTCTGCGGCCCCGGCATTGGGGACCCCGTCCTAGCTAACATTAGATAGCTAACACACAGCAACGTTTGAGACATGATTTAGCATTATGACAGCATACTTCTTTTTAAATGTTACATTAAACTACCAATTTGTGTAAGCATGACAGCTCTTAATGTTAGCAAGATGACTTAGCTAACAATAGCAAGCTAACTATGAACCAAATTATGTGTAGTGACATTCAGATAACACCAATTCAATAACTGCATATCATCTAAATAATTAAGGCTTTTCAGAAGACTTTCTTAGAAGGATATATCATTTAGCTATCATTAGCTACTTCATTAACATTACCCACTAGCTACAATAACTGTCACTAGCGTGATAACTAGCATTACCTGAAATTATACAGTGAGTTCACTAACAATGTTAGTATTAAAATCAGGTTGTTATTCAGATCAGTGCACAGCTTTTATTGAGACATCGCAGGCTGCGGAAACAGCTACTGTCAACGGGAAAAATTAGAATTACCGCAGCAAGAACTCCAGTGATCTGGCTGATTTTTTCAAACATGCATTTTTACTGCATATTTAATAAAATTGTATTCGCACTAGATAATTACACAGTCTTTTAGTCAATATTACAGCTAAACCATTTTACTGGTACCATTCACACAGTAAAAACCCGTCTTATTACATTGTTAAATCACATAATTGGCAGCCTTTCACTGTCCTGTTAGAGTTTTATTTCCACAATATGGATACAGCTTTATTTCTAGTCACCACAGCTGCCCTGACATACCCCACTGCCTCAACAGCCTACAGCGTGTGCTCAGGTGAAGAAATGAACCACGCTGTATATTGAAAGCTCAGCAGCTAGAGGCATTTCTACTTATCTGCCAGACGAGCTGAGCGAGAGGACAGAGCTATACGGAAATGGAAACAAGCTGCTAGCAGCAGAGACGCTCCACATCTCACCACAGATGTTCTTAGCTTCTCTCTAGAGCTGAGATTTCGAACCAGTCCAGCCTACACAGAAATCTGGAATAAAAATAGTTCCAGAAGATGAGCACTATACTGCTGTGACACATGCAAGCTGATTATTGTAATTACTGAATTATAAAGGAACAGAGAGTAATAACATGTTGATGTAGGTTTGGTCTAATCTAATGTCCTCTCTAAGAGGCCATAGCAGGTTTGAGCTTTCATAAAAGTGTCAGGAGACGTGTGAATTCTGCGTTTTGTGTTCATGTTGATCAGTGTTTATACTCAGTGAATGAGACATATTATTGCAGAAGAAAGACATGAGGAAATGGAAATGATGTAGATATCACAAGCAATTTTTCTCCTAAAACAACAATCAAGCCCCTTGATTGATCAATCTTTTTCCAGTTAGGTTTTTCCAGGGCGGCTGTGGCTGAGTCGGTAGAGCGGGTTGTCCACTAATCCGCTAATCGTAGGGTTGGTGGTTCGAATCCCGGCCCGGGTGATCCCATGCCGAAGTGTCCATGGGCAAGACACTGAACCCTAAGTTGCCCCCGATGGCAAGCTAGCACCTTGCATGGAAGCTCTGCTACCATTGGTGTATGAGTGTGCACTTGTAAGTCGCTTTGGATAAAAGCGTCTGCTAAATGAATAAATGTAAATGTAATGTAGGTGCTCGCTAGCGCATATACAGTTGCAATCAAAATGATTCAACCCCCATTGCAAATCAAGTTTATTGTCTAAATTTACAGATTTTCAGCTGTTTGCAATGATGAAATCAAACAAAAGCAACTGAAATGGTTCAACACAATGAATGCTTCAAGTGGTTTCCACAAATTCAACTGAAATTGCAACTTATAATGATTTCTCCATTTTCTAATTTATTCAACCCATTCATGGCAAGCATCTTTAATACTTAATAGAGCACACTTTTACTGTTATGACCTGCTGCAAATGAGATGCATAGCGTTTGGCAGCATTCCTGGGGAATGCTGGGTTAGGGTTAACCCTAACTCTAGCCCTTTCCTCGTGAGCAGTTTCCTCCAGTTCAGTAATATTCTTGGGTTTCTTCCAGGATTTCTTCTGCAACCAAGTCTTGGTGGAATTTGAGTTATGCTTGAGATCAAGCTTCAGCGTCTTCACAGACAGCATGATGTTTTCTCCTAGGATTAACTGATACTTCAATGAATCCATCTTGCCTAATGCACGCTGCAAGTTTCCTGTGCCAGAAAATGCGAAGCAGCCTCAGAGAAACACCGAGCCACCACCATGCTTGACTATGGACAGAGTGTTCTTTCTTCATTCTTTTTTATCCAGACATACTGCTGATCCATCATGCTGAAAAGTTCCAGTTTTGTTTCATCGCTCCACCGAACAGAATCCTAAATCTTCTGTGGCTTATTTATATGATTTTGAGATTACTTTTTTGTGCTTTTGGGGCAGTAGTGCTTTTTTGATTACTTTTTTGCAGTTCTGACATGGAAACCTTCTGCGTTTAGTACGCGTCTTACTGTGCTCACTGAAACCTCAGTGCCTGTTGCCACGAAGTCTTGCTGCAGGTCTTTTGCAGTCACTCAAGGTTTTTTCACAACCTGCCTTCTCAGAAATGTGGTTGCAGTCGTTGATACCTTCCTTTTTCTGCCCCGTCCAGGTATTTCATATTTCATATTTTCTGCCCCTAGCCAATTCAGGTATTTCATGTGTTCCAGCTCAAGCACACTTGGTGCAACTAATGAAGCCCTTGATTAGTTGCACCAGGTGTGCTTGAGACAACACCTGTTTTGCATATTTGTACGGTTTTAAGGGATTCTATTCAGGGGGTTAAATAATTTTGAAACTGCAGAAGTCTTTATAAGTTGCATTTTCAGTTGAATTTGGGGAACCACTTGACACTTGAACTATTTTAATTGCTTTTGTTTGATTTGTTCAGTGCAAAAGTCAGTAAATTTTGACAATAAACCTGATTTGCAATGGGGGCTGAATAATTTTGATCGCTACTGTAAAATTAACTTATTGATGATAACACTGTCATGGCTTGTGCATTTGAATATAATATGAATTAAAGTTTAGGCATTTTAAATATACTGACCAACATAGTTAATGCATAAGATACATAGAACTGGTGAACAAATTCTTGCAATCTGCAAACACAAATATGACTCATCAAAACAGCAAAGAGGCGGCGGTGACATAAACAGATGTTACTTAATCATGCTGACTTTCAGGAGTGAGATAAATGAGCTGGATCATGCGGGTGGGTTTGACTGTGTTACATCGAATTATCCAATTAAAGAATATGTGAATTTACACAACCGCAGAGTGCAAATGCAGATTTAATGTAAACAAAATTGCAAAAATAATCAACCCAAACGGGCAATTCTCAAAACAACAACAAATGTCCAGCAAACAGGCATGAACTAGATTGGGCAAAGTGGTGGAAAGACTTTGCAAATGTCTCAAGTGTCCGAGTTACTTAAAGGAAGTGTGTGTAATTGTGTGAACAGGTGGAGGTTGTGAATGTGGAGGATCATGAGAGTTGTGTTTTCAGTAGTATGTGTGGATGTGACACTTGATTGTTGATGATTTTGTTCACAATAAAACCTGGCAAATGCAACAAAATATAACTAAGTCGTCTTTGTGCGTTTGTTGTACAATTTTTTTAATACACTCAATTATGAGAGCACACCAGCTCTAGACAGCTCTAGATTTTGTCTATTTTTTTTCTCAAAATTTACTGACTTTTGCACTGAACAAATCAAACAAAAGCAATTAAAATAGTTCAAGTGTCAAGTGGTTCCCCAAATTCAACTGAAAATGCAACTTATAAAGACTTCTGCAGTTTCATTAAAAAAAAAAATAAAAAATAAAAATTGCACTTACACCTCTACTCTGCACACGTTGCTTCTTCTAGTACTCAATTAATAGATCTTGTATAGTAGCACTACTTGTATTGTTCCCTGCTTGATATCACTTTGCTTGTATCTCTCATTTGTAAGTCGCTTTGGATAAAAGCGTCTGCTAAGTGAATAAATGTAAATGTAAATGTAATGTATTTGGACGGCTGTGTTCCGACTGTAATGCAGGGTTAGTGAGGTTTTGATGTGTGGATGATAAATCAACATGTTTTAATATTATTGTTAATGGTATATTGTATTAAGCTAATTAACCCACGTAGGTAAGAGTTCTCCTCAGACCGTGTCCTCCTGGAGGTGTTTCTCTAAATCTCGTTTTGATTCCCTCTTTCAGCAGTGTGTAATTACTGACACTCCAGCTCCTTGTCACACTCATCGACCTCACACACTCTCATTGACACGGGCACTATCAGCCGCGGGGCTCAGCGCTAACAATATTACACGCCATAAGCTGTGACTCGGCTTCCTGCACTCATTATACCTGATATCATTTACGCTTCTGTGCACGCTATAGGACTGGACCTGAAACTATTAGTGTGTAATTAAAGGTAATTGAGTTCACCGCAGTGCTGAATAATTGTACAGTTCGTTTTCAATGTGTTTATGGATATGAGATTGCTGTCATTTTTATTTAATATCTTTCTTGGTTAAAGGCTTTATTAAATATTCAAATTTTTACTGAGGTTTCAGTCACGCTTTGTTCAATACTTCAGTAGTACTTATATACTGTATATAAGTATATAAGTTATAAGTCTAAAAAACTGACAACTTTCATTTAAATACATGTTTAATGTTGATAAATAGTTTTTTCATAAGCACGTTCATGTGCAATTATAATTATGTGTATTTTATTATAATTGCACATGATTGAACTCATTAAAATTTCTTATCACAATTGTTACTATGGCAATTAATTGTCAGATTCATTGAACATACAGTTTAGAGAACCTGAAATTCTGGCTCTGTTTTTATTTTTGCACTAAAGTGTCCTTTTTCATTATAAAGTGGTTCTTTTTCTGTCTCACTCTTGTGCTCATGGCATTCATTCTTCCCATCACTGGACGTGTTAAACACACGTTCATGATCCTCATCAATGATTTACTCGTGTGATTTTTGCTTCCAAGGCAATGAACATGAGCAGATGATTTACTGATCATAGAACGTTTTATGATTGTGAGTGCAGCACCTTGGGTTATGGAAATGTGTTTGCTCTCTTCAGCTCCCTCTTTTCCATTTCCTCTCTCTGTCTTTATCTGCCTGTCTCTTTGTCTCACTCTATCACTCTCTGTCTCGCTCTCTGTTTGTCATCATTGTATTTATTTTTTTTGTTACTGAATAAAACACCAGATCCATCTCAACATGTCTTGAGAAGAATGGTGAAAAAAGGGACTCCGATCTGATGAGTCTGCAGTAGAGCATGAGATGATCGATGCAGAAGATAGCTAAGATGGTTCTCTGGGTGACATTCTGCACAAGTGTGTGTGATGTGTTGCTAATGAACCCAGCGCTAATTATCTCCATAATTTCAGTGACATTCACAACTAGCTGTTGGCTTTTACTGTAGCATTCTGTAGACTGACTGGTGGTTCTCATCTCTGAGGTTTTTTTCTGTTCAGAGGAGAAAGTTTGAGGCTGTGGGAGAACCCTATGGGTCTCAGCATGCACAGACGTACAGGCGTGTAGTGTCAGTGTAGCCGCCTACACCACAGACGGCGAGGAGAACCACAGCACTAACAGCCATGTGCAGGGATATGACTCTCCATCTCGGATCTTCCTCCTCCTCCTCCTCCTCCTCCTCTTCCTCTAATCAGGCAGGAGGCTATGAATATCAGTCATTTGATCAGGAGCTCTTCTAAATGCACCTGATCTGTCAATACTGTAATGTCTCCAGAGCAGATCCAGTTCCTCTGAGATCACGCTTGGGAAAGATCTGGAACTGGTTTGACCTTCTGACCTTATTTATATCAAGGACAGAGTGTGTTCTATATTTTAAGAAATTAATAGACAGGATGCAATCACATACAAAAACTCTTACAAATGAAAATATTAGCATAGATACAAAAGCAGACTTGTGTAAAAGTCTTACACAAAATACAAAACACTAATGCTAATTAATAAATAATAAATATAAACAATAAACACGTGAATTTTATAAACTGTAAAAGCAAAAATTCAGTTAAAAATGGTTAATTCGAAGAAAGGTAATCTATATAAATACAGTATCTCACAAAAGTGAGAACGCCCCTCACATTTTTGTAAATATTTGATTATAACTTTTCATGAGACAACACTGAAGCAATGACACTTTGCAACAATGTAAAGTAGTGAGTGTACAGCTTGTGTAACAGTGTAAATTTACTGTCTCCTCAAAATAACTCCACACACAGACATTAATGTCTAAACCACTGGCAACAAAAGTGAGTACACCCCTAAGTGAAAATGTCCAAATTGGGCCCAAAGTGTCAATATTTTGTGTAGCCACCATTAATTTCCAGCACTGCCTTAACCCTCTTGGGCATGGAGTTCACCAAAGCTTCACAGGTTGCCACTGGCGACACAGGACGACATCACGGAGCTGGTGGATGTTAGAGTCCTTGTGCTCCTTCACCAAATGCTCAATAGGGTTTAGGTCTTGAGATATGCTTGGCCAGTCCATCACCTTCACCCTCAGCTTCTCTCGCAAGGCAGTAGTCGTCTTGGAGGTGTGTTTGGGGTCATTATCATGCTAGAATACTGCATACTGATCATGCCCTGCTTCAGTATGTCACAGTACATGTTTGCATTCATGGTTCCCTCAATGGACTGTAGCTCCCCAGTGCCGGCAGCACTCATGCAGTCCCAGACCATGACACTCCCACGACCACGCTTGACTGTAGGCAAGACACACTTGTCTTTGTACTCCCCACCTAGTTACCGCTGATCCAACATCTGATCCAAATAAGATTATCTTGGTCTCATAATCAGTGTCCTTAGTCTGCTTGTCTTCAGCAAATTGTTTGTGGACTTTCTTGTGCATCATCTTTAGAAGAGGCTTCCTTCTGGGACGACAGCCAAGCAGACCAATTTGATGCAGTGTGCGGCATATGGTCTGAACACTCACAGGCTGACCCCCCACCCCTTCAAGCTCTGCAGCAGTGCTGGCGGCACTCATATGTGTATTCACTGAGGGAACCATGAATGCCAACATGTACTGTGACATACTGAAGCAGAGCATGATCAGTATGCAATATTGCAGCATGACAACGACCCCAAACACACCTCCAAGACGACCACTGCCTTGCTAAAGAAGCTGAGGGTGAAGGTGATGGACTGGCCAAGCATGTCTCCAGACCTAAACCCTATTGAGCATCTGTGGGGCATCCTTAAATGGAAGGTGGAAGAGCACAAGGTCTCTAACATCCAGCAGCTCTGTGATGTCGTCATGGAGCAGTGGAAGAGGATTCCAGTGGCAACCTGTGGAGCTCTGGTGAACTCCCATGCCCAAGTGGGTTAAGTATATAAAACTGTAAGTACACAATAAAATAAGTGAGATGTGTGTAATGAGCGGTATGTTATAAATATAGGGCTTGTCTGGCATTAAAGATGTGTGCATACAGCGTGATGTATTTAAATCATCATAAATATGACAGTTCTGTGAAGTGTGGGAAAAGATGCCCTTCAGGTGACATTCATGCTGCATTCAATTGCGCTTATGTGTCACTTGGTTTAAAAGAAGATTTTAAATAATTAGCTTGATTCTGTCAGATTCCGATGTGAGGAAAAACAGGAAGTTTAAGGTTCGAGGTGAGCAGTTTGAGTTAATGTAGACATAAGGTTTTTTTTTTTTTTTTTTTTCAGAACAAATTGTTGACGTTCCTGATGGTTCCGTTTCATTTCTACAGTCTCACTTCTTAAGAGCTTAACAACTATGTGCTAACTAGCTAATCAATCCCTTCAGTCATTATCGAGCTTATGCATGGCGTCCATATTTCTCAGTTGCCTAGCAACAGGGTTCACATGACTTTAACCATTTAATCTGCAAATGCATGATGCATTCCAGTCGAGCACACCATTAGGCATTGCCATGAAAGCTCTCCGTCTTGGTATGATCCAGTGCCGCTGTTTCTCAGGAGTCACTTATTAAAATCCACTAATCACTGAATTTTCACATCGTATGGACTATAATGGATGTGGATTGTACACATGACAAAGAGATGAGTATCACTCCCTCCCATGTGTTTTCTGATATTAATATATAATGGTGAGGTATAGAGATAAGAAATGACTATACACACCCCATATGGCTTTAAAATATGAACAGGCTGAAATTGGCTAAAAATACACAGATGGTATTAACGCACCAGTGACTCATTCAGTTCTTGTGAGTGGTCTACAGTGAAGTGCTAAAGATTAAAAACATTAGTGAGGTTATCTAAACAGACATGTTTTAATTACAACAGACCATTTTACAGAAAATTATGTTTAATAATAAATATTACATGACATTATTTCACTGTTATAGTGCTTACAGGGGAAATGAACATATAGAAAAAACTATAAAATTGTTCTTCATTACAAAAAAATAAAAATCACAATAAAAGTACAAAATAATCTGTGTTATAAGAATGTTTGAATAGTAACAATGCACTATGTGTGCTATATTGTTAGTTTTTGTCTTGCTCTAAATCATTAGAATGCTTTTGTCTACAATAGTTACTTAAACAATGAATGTAATTGATCCTAAATCACCTATAAATCACAGGTTTATATGAATGTGCTATTTCTGATACCTTATGACTTCTACGGTGGCACAGTGGCTTAGTGGTTATCATGTTCGCCGGGGTACTCCGGTTTCCTCCCTCAGTCCAAAGTGTCCGTAGTGTATGAATGGGTGTGTGAATGTGTCCTGCGATGGATTGGCACCCTGTCCAGGGTGTACCCTGCCTTGTGCCCCATGCGCCCAGGGATAGGCTCCAGGTTCCCTGTGACCCTGAAGAAGGATAAGCGGTATAGAAGATAGATGGATGGATGAACCTGCACTAAAAAAAGCCACATATGGAAATTTGTGGCTAAAATTTTATTATTTTATTTGTGGCCTTATATTTTATAGATATATAAATTTGATATGAAGTTTTTCGGTACCTGGTCACATTGTGAATGCTGTTTGTTCGGTGATGATGATGTTTGCAATCTTTTGAGTAGCTAAAGAGTTCTGGAAATGTCCTGAATGAGAATGTTGCAGTTCCTGGATGAATTTCTAGGTTATGTGTGGGAACGAAGGAGGAACCATGAGCGTCGAGAGATGTGAAGCAACCTGAGCAGCAAATCTGGCATTTTAGCACTTTAGTAAACACAGCAGAGTGAATATGGAGGGAACTGAGACTGACAGAGATGAGACAGGACACAAGTGTGTAAACTCATCGTGGGTTTTATTATGTACGAATTCCCTAAATCACTATCAGGAGAACAGGCGAGAGTCAAAACCAGGGAACACAAAACAAAGGAACTCAGGAAACTCATCTTAGAATTAGTGACATTAAATAGCACACATTCGGAGAGCAAACCAATGACAGGATGAGGGGCAGAGACAGGACCAAAACAGAAACCAAAACAAAGGCAACACATAAGTGTTGCTCTCGTCATCCCAGCCTGTCCCGCAATCAACCACAACCTCACTGTACAGCTCGACACAACCACACTCAAACCAACCAGGATGGCCAGGAGTCTTGGGGTGACTCTTGATGACAGCTTGACCTTTACAGACCACATCTCAACAACTGCTCGGTCCTGTATTTCCATCCTGTTCAACATCAAGAAAATCTGACCCTACTTCACCGAACAGGCTACACAGATACTAGTCCAGGCTCTTGTTGTCTCAAAACTGGACTACTGCAGCTCTCTACTTTCGGGCCTCCCAGCCAGCTCCATCAGACCCCTGCAGATGATACAGAATGCTGCAGCACGCCTGGTCTTCAACCAGCCGAAGAGAACCCATGTCACACCCCTCTTCATCTCCTCCACTGGCTTCCTGTAGCCGCCCGCATCAAATTCAAGGCCTTGATGCTCACCTACAAGACCTTGTCTGGAACAGCACCCTCCTACCTCAACTCTCTGCTGAAGGCTTACGTTCCCACACGCAATCTGCGATCGATTAGTGACCGACGGTTAGTAATTCCTACTCAGCGCGGCACAAAATCCCTTTCCAGAACCTTCACATTAACTGTTCCTCAGTGGTGGAATGAACTTCCAACCTCAATCAGGACTGCAGATTCACTCACCATCTTCAAGAAACAGCTAAAGACCCACCCCTTCCATCAACCCCTAACCAACCCATTAAAAAAAAAAAAAAAAAAAAGGCACTTGCACCTCTACTCTGCGCACTTTGCTTCTTCTAGTACTCAATTAATAGATATTGTATAGTAGCATTACTTGTATTGTTCTCTGTTTGATATCACTTTGCTTGTATCTCTCATTTGTAAGTTGCTTTGGATAAAAGCATCTGCTAAATGAATAAATGTAAAATGTAAATGTAAGTGAAAGAGAACTAAAGAGAACTGTAAGAGACTGTAAGAGAACTAAAAAGAAACTAAAGAACCAAAATCAGTCCTGGTTGCTGTATTTGAATTGTACCTCATGCTGTATGTGGAAAGTTCTCCTACTTTATAGTTTATAGACTTTCCCTGTTACAGCTTTCAGACCAGGATCCTCTGAAAACAGATGTTTATTCTTCAAAGAAAATCTCTGTTCTCTTTACAGACTTCAGCATAAGAAGCAAATGAATAAAAAATAAATAAATAAATAAAGCTTTTGAAGAGAAGGTGGTGGACCATCTAAGAGCCTTGAGAGCTTTAAACCACTTCACCCCAAAGGATATCATGGTATCACGTTGCAGCTAGAGACAGTAAACTATATATAATGATATATACCATTCAAGATTTTCATTTCTTTCCACTTTGAATGTGTTTCTTTGTCAGAGTAGTTGCTGTGTGTCTTTACATCTTTACTTTATAGAGAAAGACTAAGGTAAATGGTAAAATGGTAAATGGCGCACTTATATAGCGCTTTTATCCAAAAGCGCTTTACACTGTGTCTCATTCCCCCATTCACACACACACCAATGGTAGCAGAGCTGCCATGCAAGACACTAACTTGCCATCGGGACCAACTTGGGGTTCAGTGTCTTGCCCAAGGACACTTTGGTATTTGAGTCACGCGGGCTGGGAATTGAACCGCCAACCCTATGATTAGGGGACAACCCGCTCTATCTCCTGAGCCACAGCCGCCCCTAAGCTGTACTAAGGGCTTGGTACAGCAGTGGGAAAAAGTACAGAGAAAGTGCACATAAGTAAAAGTATCTAAATCTTCTGCAATTCAAAGCCTACTTAAGTGAAAATCAAAATTTATCAACAATGAAATGCACTCAAGTACTCAAGAGTAAAATGAAATATATTTAACTGATGAAAAGCACAAATTCATCAACTTCGACCCTGCATGACTCTCACATTCACAATCAAGCAGAAGTAAAATATTCTGATAACTCAAATCTACACACAAATCTACTGTGATATAACATTTCTGGAATAAATGCTGAAGCACATTAGCAACAAAAAACAAAGCTTAACCGACTAGTGCAATTAACAATCCAATGTATTAAACTTAACTAGCTAACTAAAATTACAAATATCAAGAAGGTAATTTCCCAAACTTAAGCTCTGATTGTGAATTTTAAAGCAGATATTTTACTTTTACATGAAGATAAATGAGATGCGTTATCCTGTATGAATCTGTAACTCCAGCCAAAGACAATATCCTACTAAGAAGAAAACTGGGGAAAAGAACAACCTCCCGCTGTTCGAGATTTGTAACAAATGAATTGTAGGTACAAAATGAAAAATATAAGGAGTAATAACTGTGTTTTTTTAACTGGGAAAAATGTATTTGTGAAAGAGTAGAAATATTCAGCTTCAGTAATACTTGAGTAAAGTGCACATATATAAATAATACAGTAAAAAAAAAAAAAAAAAGTACAGTAACAGAGTACTTCAGCAACACCAGAAATGGAACAGTGATGAAATTCTGTCTCTTTTCATATTACACACTGACTCGCCTCAGCAGGATGTCCATCACGATGCAGAATAAACCCTGTGACTGTTTCGCTGCACCACACTGTCCATCAGGCAAGAGATTTTTTACTCCTCTGTTTTGAGTCTCTAACTGTTGCACACAACAGATTTATTATTAAAACAGCGGAAACACTTACGCTGGTCTCTCTTATACAGGTTTGCCTCAAGCCTCAGCTTCATCACCAAAAACACATCGATCTCAGCATTTACAGAGCTCAGGCAAAAGGTCTGCTGATGTCAGGAGTGAAATACTGCAGAGAAAAGGATATTATTGATTTTCACAGCTGGAAATAGAGCGGGTATTAGCTTCAGTAGTGAAACTGGCTATGTACATTTCTCACAAAATGGCCTCCTCAAGGCTTCTTTGGACAGTTAAGAGTTTTTAGCTTCCCAAATGGACCTTACTTGGAGTCCACTGTGAAAGGGAACTATATAGAGTTATCTTATAGAGGTCTGCATAAATCCTTCAGGCTCCGGCAACAATAGTGACAAGAAAAAGTGAAAGTAAGAAAGAATTAGCATCAGTGCAAAACTGGCAATGTGCAGTCTTTAAAAATAAGGTTCCTCAATGGTTATTTGGATAGTTAAGAGCTTTTGGTTGCCCTGTTGTAAGGTACTGCATAGAGTCTTTTAGAAACTTTGAGGATTTTTAGTGCCAAAACAATGCAAGGAATTATTTATTTGGTACATGGAAGACTTCTTTGGCTAGTTAAGGGTTTTAGCTTTCTAAATGGGCCTCCTCTCTGAAAGAGCTTAGTGGAAAGTGTTACTGATGTACGTTTTATATCAGAGACATGGATTTGTCTGGCTCCTTCTGAAATGCTGGATGTTTTTGTGAAGGTCAGATAGTTTAGAGAGAGACTTTAATTATTTCATGTCGGTGTCTGCAGTTCTATTGTTTTTCAAACAGATCTCATTTAAAAGCTCTGAAAAATAAAATGTTCATTTACCTTCCATGGTGTCACAGATTTCAAATTTTGACTGCGTTTACAGTTTAATGATCTAATTTTGATGCATGGCCACATTGGATGTAATAACACGGTCCAACCTGGAGTGTTTCCTTAACATGATTACGTGTTTGAACTGAGAAGTGTGTTAGCAAATAGAATTCTGCTGTTGCAGCAGCAGATAAGATTGGTTTGACCTTGAACACTTCTCGAAATCCAGATTTGTGGGAACGTTGGAAGTTTGTAAGAGGGTTTGATAAAGTGAAGCTTTCAGGAAATTTGCTCCACCTCGGTCAGAATAAAGAGACGCAGAATAAACAGCAGAAGGACACAGGTAAATGTAGAGTAATGATGTAGCCAAATTCAAATACTTTATTCAGAATGAACAGATAAATTGTTCAAAAGGCATACAAATACAGGTATGAATAGGAGGTTTGGGATTTATTTATTTATGTATTTATTTTCAGAAAGTTTGTCAGAAAGATTCACAGCGTGTCTTGTTGAGATTAGAGGTGTGTATTGAGACTGGGATGCTACAGGACACAACAAAATAGTCTCATACGTAGGAGGTTTTTAATACGACTCATACGAGTGAGCGATCAGATATGAAGCTCACGATATAAACAAAGACCACGTGCATTCACATGAACATGCAGGTGAACAATGCTGTGTAATGCATTTCCACCATTCATTTATTAATGCATCTTTAGTGATGCACAGTTGTTAAAATTAGGTACTATCCATCCATCCATCTTCAACCGCTTACTCCTTTTCAGGGTCACGGGGGAACCTAGAGCCTATCCCAGGGAGCATCGGGCACAAGGCAGGGTACACCCTGGACAGGGTGCCAGTCCATCGCAGGGCACAATCACATACTAGTTTGTTTATAATTTGGGAAAAACAAACCGTTAAATTCTTGTGATCATATATCATGAGAAAATATCATGGACAAATACAAACAAAAATAATAACTGCTAGAGTGGATTTATTATTATTTTTTTTTTGCACATCTCTATTTTAAAGAATAAAGGCTGTGCAATTGCATTACTGATAATATAATGAATTATTATTCATGATGGGTTCTTCTCAGAAATTATTAGAAATGACGGACACTGGTTAGTCATTCTGTAATTAGCATTTTATAATTCATATTTTGATGAAATTATCAGGTGTTATTATGAAAGTAAATTGGATTTAATATACACTGCGTATCATCTTCACATCTGCACAGTTTTTTTTACCGATCTCCAGAGCACTTCTGGAATCCATGACCTGCTAGACACAAGATCACTCGATCAAGGACCCTGAAGATCCGACTTCAAACTGACATCAAAGAGGGTGTTATATTAAACTCCAGGAGAGCCGAGGCAGACAGACGCTGCATGTCAACATGCCAATCAGAAGCACAGGACAGCTGTTTGCAATTAGCATAAAAAAGTAAAGAGCATCTGAACTCAATCAGGCAACAAAGCAGAGGGCTTTGAGAGAGTGAGCGCAGAGTCATTCAGAGCTCCATGTCTCAAAGGAGCTCTCAACATACATAAAAATGGAAGTAAACGCAGCACAGCTGCATGCATTTCATCAAACAAGAGTGCACTTTGGATGTTCTTGTGAATAAGGTTATCAGGGTTAGCACTAGGGGAGTGTTAGTGTTTTCTGGTGGTCGCTCCTTAGTGTAGGTATAATTTGCTCATCGTTCCTAATGTAAACAAGTCCAGAGCTCGGTTTATCTTTATAATCCATCACAATTACTGTTGTACAGGAACACAGCGTACAGTAGCCGTTATGTAGGTGCTCTGAGGCACCTGTTAATAATCAGCAACACCACAATGTTCTCTTTCTGCTGTTGATGATCCATGATACCTGGATACTGTATTCATGATCTGCTCATATTGAACATCCTGAACACACAAGCAGTGATACTTGTATTTACTCTTACACATGTACACTTTAATGATTTATCACACTATCCTGAGTCACCTAGAAGAGTACTGGTTCATTTTTCAGTCATGGTTTCCTCCTAATGTCATCTCACCGCTGTCACCTCTGGAAGCTTATTCATTAGGGAACTCAATCTACATCTAGATTTCTGTAAAGTTGCTTTGTTTTAATGTCTATAGTGAAATCTGATATATAAATGAAACTGAATTGAATTTCTCGGAGAGCTTCCCTGCTGCTGATGTGCTGATTCACTGTTGGATATAAAATCAGGTGTGTTTCAGGGAAAACTTTAAACTTTTACTTGCCGTGGGTTTCTCAGAACAAGTCGTTTATAACAGCGGGGCATTCCACTGAGACAGGCAACATTTTCAGACAGTATTTGTGCCTCTGAGATAAAGTCTGTTCCATTTCCTGTTATTTAAGCCTCCTTATTTTTGCACTGCATGAGTCCTGAGCAGATGAGTTCTGACTTTTAAAGTTCTGATAGTGTTTTGCAGAGGACGCTCAGTACCTTTGGTCAAGTGTGAAATAGGTATGGTCCAAGCTGCAGTCCAGTCGTCCACCTGAACCAAACTCAGGTGTTAGAGTGATCAGACGCTGAAACCTAGGGTTAGTTGAAATCCTGTCTAAGGCTTCAAAACGAAAAAGGGAACACATGTTGTGGTCTGCAGAGAAGCAGAGGGACTTGTTGTATACAGTGGTGTGAAAAAGTGTTTGCCCCTTCCTCATTTCCTGTTCCTTTGCATGTTTGTCACAGTTAAGTGTTTCGGAACATCAAACCAATTTAAACAATAGTCAAGGACAACACAAGTAAACACAAAATGCAATTTGTAAATGAAGGTGTTTATTATTAAAGGTGAAAAAAAATCCAAACCATCATGGCCCTGTGTGAAAAAGTGATTGCCCCCCTTGTTAAAACATACTATAACTGTGGTTGTCCACACCTGAGTTCAATTTCTCTAGCCACACCCAGGCCTGATTATTGCCACACCTGTTCACAATCAAGGCATCACTTAAATAGGAGCTGCTTGACACAGTAAGGTCCACCAAAAGATCCTTAAAAGCTACACATCATGCCGAGACCCAAA
>JAFFST010052705.1:133024-157208 GCA_022414735.1 Noturus placidus
CACACACACACACACACACACTGTATATTATATATATATATAATAAATGCACAGGCATCTATTTTATACCCATATATCTTACTGCGCTGTTCATATTCCTTCTAATACGTTATGTTTATATATTAAAAACAGATTTATAAATTAAAAAGTGTGTAATGGTAAAGTTTTTTATAAGGAGAAATGTGCTTATTTAATGTTTATGGAAGGAGTCACCAGAATCGGCGCTTTGTAACAGTCAGAATTAAAACTGTAATTTTACGTTTTCCGACATCTTCAGGATACATGATGTTTTTTTTTTGTCTTATTAACTTAAGAGAGTTAATAGAGTCTGTTGAGGGAGCGACTGTTTATAACTGTTATAACATAAGTGAGGTAATTGAGATGAAATCAATTTTAACCTCATTATTAAATAAAATGTTATTTAATAAATAAACAGTTGTAATCATTGTCAAATTGCTGTGGAAAATGACCATCTGCAGAGTGATCAGAGTAGTGTAGTGTTTCTTACGTATTTAGCTTTGACAGAATGTAGTGCTCATGTGTATGTGGTTAAAATGTTAATGACTAGGCTTGCCATGTGGGAAAACTCATTGTTTAAACTGTCTGAGTGTTCGATAGACACACACACTGGTCAAACAGCGTCCCTATGGCACTCAATCTCACTCTCTAATCATTTCCCGCTTGACTCATTGCCCAGCGCCACATTTCATTTCTCAGTATGTTATCATTTAATTATGTTTTTTCAAATTGCTATTTCCGGTTAACCTCATGAGCTTTCTCACGATGCTGCCAACCTCTTTTTTATTCTCTTTATTGTTTCAGTCTCCTTCATGGTTTCTGTTGGTTTTTCCATCTCCCTCTCTGTATTTGCGCAAGCCATTCATTGAGACTGCCTTTGAACATCCGGCATTTAAATGCTGCCTAATTAGCATTTTGGACTGTCAGAAAAAAAAAAAATATTTAAAAGCATCATCATAGCATATACCTGGAAAGATTTTTAGCGCTGAATTGTTTTTTGGGAAGCAGCCCAGAGTTGTGTTATTATTACGTGTAACTTCATTTTCTCTCCGAGCCGGTAAACTCTGACACGCGTAATAGTTTTGAACCAAACAATGCACCAAATTGTTCTGTTATTATGCACATTTCTCACACTCTTCTGCTTCCATGGAAAATAATAACGCGATTGTATTTTGTTCTGCTGTTTTGTAGAGCAATGGCCCCAAGCTGAACACCGTATGAGAAAAAGCAGAGATCAGAGCTGTGATGGACGTCTCATCAGTGGACCCCTCTGCTGTTGCAGAGCTCTGGAAAAATATCTCCCTCTCAGGATACTTCTTCAACGAGACTTTTCTCAACGAGACTTTTTTCAAAGAGACTTTTCTCAAGGAGACTTTTTCCAATGACTTGTGCCTCACACGACTCAACATATCCAACAGCACCAATGGAACCTGCACTGGAAGCCAGTCAGGCATCAGCATAGCTGGTGTCCTTATCCCGCTCATATACATCATCGTGTGCATCATCGGCCTTGGTGGGAACACTCTGGTGATCCATATTGTCCTGCACTACTCCAAGACGGAATCCGTTACCAACATCTACATCCTTAATTTGGCCATCGCTGATGAGCTGTTTATGCTCAGCCTTCCCTTCCTGGCTGTCCAGAATGCCATGACATCTTGGCCCTTCGGATCCTTTATGTGCCGTCTGGTGATGACCGTTGATGGTATCAACCAGTTCACCAGCATTTTCTGCCTGACGGTGATGAGTATCGACCGCTACCTGGCTGTGGTGCACCCCATCCGCTCATCAAGGTGGAGGAGACCGCAGGTAGCCAAGGCTGTGAATGGTTCCGTGTGGGCAATGTCCTTTATAGTGGTTCTGCCAATGGTGGTCTTTGCTGGTGTGTTTGAGAATGGGGGGACATGCAACATCAACTGGCCAGAGACGTGTAGCATCTGCCGTGCTGCGTTTATCATCTACACCTCCACTGTAGGGTTCTTCTTCCCGCTGCTGGTCATCTGCATGTGCTACCTGCTCATCGTCTTCAAGATCCGCAGCTCGAGCAAAAAGGTCCATGCCACATCGAACAAACGGCGCAAGTCTGAGCGCAAAGTAACACGCATGGTGGTGATCGTAGTGGCTGTGTTTGTCTTCTGCTGGCTGCCATTCTACGCCCTGAACATCATAAACCTGATTGTGTTTCCGCCACCCAGTGAGCTGCAGGGCTTCTACTACTTTGTGGTGGTGCTGTCCTATGCCAACAGCTGTGCCAACCCCATCGTCTACAGCTTCCTCTCTGACAACTTCAAACGAGGCTTCCGGAAGGCTCTGTGCCGCTCGTCGAGAAAGGTCGAGAGCCACGAACCAGCAGAACGTCAGGAACAGGAGGAGCGCAGACAGATACTGATGCCCCGTGAGAGTCTGCGCAGAGCCGTAAGAGAAGATGAAGATGAGGATGAAGAAGAGGACAGGGAGGAAGTTACAGAGATGACCGAGATCTGCAAGATCACTCAGAATGGGAATGGCAGTGCACAGTGCACTCGCGCTTTGCTGTCCGAGAGGCCGTTAGCTCCAGGGCTTTCAGAGCCGAGCTCTCCACGAGGAGATGGGATTGGGAAAGGACCTGGATTTGGGCCGAACACAGCATTGCTGAATGGTGTGAAAAACGGAAATGTGAAGCCGCTGCCAGAGGAACCTGTAGAAAAGAAGTCATTGGAGATTAGCTACTTGTAAAAATTGTTTGTTTGTTGAAAAAAAAATTATTTCTTATTATGTGACAGAGCCCCAGTATTTCTATACTTTTATCTCATATGATTCTGCCACAACTGAAGCTTTGCCAAAATTTTAGTTCAAACCTGTGTGTATCTGACAAAGTCCGGTGTAAATTGTGTAAATTATATAATATTCCTTAGTGACTTCTTGTTGTACATCAGAAAGTTTTTAAGGCCAAGCTCATGACTTTTCTTTCAGATTCTCAACCCTAGATGGCTTTTAGAGGGTTTTTCATTCAGCCTGACTGATACCTGAACAGACACAAATCTGATTTCCACATATACCCAAGTGTAATTAAATCAGAAATAATTTATTGCAAACAGAGCTGCATGACTTCATGCCGCTGTAGTCATAATGACTCCATTACACCTCCATTAAACCTTGTACAAGATGATGAAGAAAGAAATCTGTCTGGTTGTTTGCCATGCTTCTCAAGCTGTGGTCATCTGCATGTTATGAATCAGTTCAGGATGGATATTTTTATTCCAGTGTGTTTCAGAATACTTCCTCAGGACCATTTTAAAACTCCAAGCAGAATATTTCCAAGCAAACAGAAAATGTAAAACATTTATCCTTTAAAAAAGAAATCAAATTTTGTTTTGTTTTTAAGATGGTGCTTATGGAAATATAAGTTTTTACACACCTGTAAAACACTATAAAAACTTAAAATAGATTAATTTATAGCACATATTCTATACACTAAAACTTCTGATTGGTCATTTTCTATAACAGCTGATCTGACAGTAGCACAGCTGCAGCTCACAGGTTTATATTAATTCCATTAATAGGTTCTAATACGTTACGGTTTTTTATAGTAACAGTTCATTCACAGGGACGTGTACAGCAGACGCGCCACGTAAACGGTAATGTGAAATTTCTGTAAATTAAACATTTATGGAAGGAGTCTCCAGTGCCAAAATCTTTTTGAGAGAATAAAGAAATGCTGCTGAGGGAACGACTGTTCATAGCTGCTATAACGTAATCAACAACAGGAAATACTGTAACTTGTTTCACTGACGTTGCAGAACATTAAAAGTAAATATAAAGGGATAAAAACTATGGGCATTGTTGGTAAATTGCTTTGGTATAAGAGGAATAAAACACTTCCTCCAGTCTCTTTTAGATAATCTAAACATGTTTGGATTTATTTTTTCAGTTTTGGATTGTTGTCTTGTTGTAGGATACACTCACGTTTCATTCTATTTTCATTCTGTTTTTTTTTTTTATTATTTATAGATAAGTTGTATAAGAGGTTTGTTATTTTCTTATTCAGACACATTGACTGGGGTGTGCACACTTTTGCACTCATCCATATATTCACTTACAAGCATGCGCAAATTTGAATTTAGTCCTTGACAAAAGATTTGCAAGAGCACCAGCAACATCATGTCCAAGTGCCTCCTATTACAAACATACTGTTTACTCATACTCCACCCACACAACAACACACACACACACACACACACACACACACACAAACAGAGGGACATTTGCGTCCAGCCTCGTAAGTCCACACACTTGACATTCAGAGATGTTTTGTGAAAGAGCTGTAAATAAGACTTCTCTCTCTGGAACATTTACACAGATTATAAAGGGTCCACCTCCACCTCCACCTCTGCTTTCACACACAACGCAATTCACACCTGGCTTAAAGTGATTACAGGCTATGTTAGAGACAGCGCAGTGTCACTGATGCCTTCCTTAAGCCTGAGGGGGAAACATTTATTCCCTCTTATATATCTTCTTTCTTAAAATCTTCATGTACTTAGCTGTTTTGATTCTGATTGATTAGAAGGTGTTGATGAATTTTCTATAACAGCAGCTCTGGCAGTAGTGCAGCTGCAAATCACAGGTTTATATTAATGTGCTTGTTCTAATACGCTATTGATTCTATAGTAGCAGCTACTAATAAACATATTAATAATAAGAGTAAACTCGATTAATAATAAACAGATCTAAACAAAAAACATTGCTCTGTAAGGAGATGTTTATGTAAAATTTATGGAAGGAGTCTCCAGTGTCAGCGCTTTGTAACAGTCAGAGGTAAAGCTGTAACTTTAATAGTTCCTACATGTTCAGGACCGAGGAGTTTAAGCTACTTTGCGGTTTATTGGTAATATGGCAAGCTGCATTTTTTTTTATTTATTTATCTCATTAACTTGAAGAGAGAGAATAAAGAGAGGCTGGTGAGGGAACGACTGGTTGTTTGTAGCTGCTATAATGTAAGTGACAACTGGACCTAACTTGTTTTGTTGATGTCAATCATTAATAAATATTGCTGTGATATAAGAGGAAAGAAACACTTGGAGATGTGCTTTTACAGGAAAAGAATCAAGTGCAGATATGGCGATGCTACAGTGCTGGTGTGTGTACAGTATTTCACAACACTTTTTGTGGGCAGCACCGTATTAATGAGGCGACCCGCCCTCTGATTGTAATACATCTCTGTGATTCATTGGATGTTTGCGACCCACTGAGACCCACCCACCAGCGCATTACTCACCCCTTGGCTCAGATTTAATTCAAGCCTGAATTGAAACAAAGCCATTAGCTCACACGAGTGAGAATGCAAAGATAGCCCACGGCTCCTTCATCCCTGTATCACTTTCTATCTATCGCTCTCTCTCTCTCTCTCTCTCTCTCTTTTACTCTCTTCAACTCCCTGTCTCTCTCTCTCCTCTCTCTCTTTCTCTTCTCTCTCTGGCTCATCTCTCTGTCTCTCTCTCTTCTCTCTGTGTCTCTCTCACTCGCTCATCTCTCTGTCTCTCTCTCTCCTCTCTCTGTCTCTCTCTCTCTGTTTCTCTCTCTCTCTCTGTCTCTCTGTCTGTCTGTCTTTCTCTCTCTCTCTCTCTCTCTGTCTCTCTCTCTCTCGCTCTCTTTCTCTCACACTCTGTCAGTGTTTATGTCACATCCACTTGGGGAAAATTTGTTTAGGAAATGCATATATTTATAAAAAAAAAAATGTCTGAATACAGCGCCCTGTTTGTGCTCTTAGTGTCCATGAGCCATGTGCTGTTCTTTTCATTGTTTTTTCGTTTGTTTGTTTTTCAGCATAATCATGTGGGCTTTTCTCTTTTCTCTCTTTTGTCTTTGGAGAAGATGAAGATGGAGGCTTGGGGTCAGAAACAGTGGACGTTTTTATTCAGTTGAGTGGTGAATCTGTATTACATATCTTTTTTTATTTCTTTAAATCTGTGTAGTAGGTGAAATTCAGCCAAAATCCTAGATTTCTATATTTCATAAAATAAAATCTGTGAAATAAATATTTTATCAATGTTTACTGGCATTGTGCGTCGTTCCTTTCCAACTAATGCAAGTTCAATTCATGAATCCCTTAGAAATATCACATCAAGTGCTTAACTGTTAAAGTGGTTAAGATTATTAATACTATTTGCTTAGTTATATTTTTTTTATTATTGCCCTATACATGTAACTTTACTGGTGGAATACAACATAAAGCAAACCATTTTGTAATGAGTAGAAATATTAGATAAATTCACATTTGTTTAATATATTTTCACTTCTCTCTCTTTTTTTTTTTTGCATTTAATACTTTCCCTGGATGCACAACTGAAGAACTCTACATCTGTTCTACATCTGATTTTTTTTCTAAGAATACAGATATTTCAGTTGCACAAAATGTCCACAACATTTAGCATTGTGCATTTAGCATTAGTTTTACGAGAACCCTTTCTTAAAAAGGAACACTATCATTTACAGTTCTACACAGAAACCTTAAGAACTGTTTAGGGTTCTAGATCAAACCGTTATTTAGCCTGAATGTCACTGTGATGCAGAAAACGTAACAATAAATTGATACTTCTCAAAATAATGATGTAAACAGGAGAAAAAAATAAAAGCTTCTTCTGCTGAATCATGACACATTTCAAACATCTGAGTTAGTGCCAATGTTATTATAGTTTTTAGCAATTTTCTAAAATAAATTAGCATTTTCAGTTTTCATTGGAAATTCAGTTTAGGTTTAGTTACTGCTTATTTAAGTTTGTTGACTTATGATTTATATATTTAAGTTTTAGTTCCTTTTAGTAATTTGATTTCAGAACATTTCATCTCTGATCTAACTTACTTGTATCAAACATCTTGTTTTGTCTGTAAGCAAAAATAAATAAATTGTCTAGCTGATTGCTTGTATTTTCTCATTTGTACGTGGCTTTGGTTAAAAGCGTCTACTAAATGAATAAATGTAAATTTAATGTAAATGATTGGGAGACAATTGAATGTATGGTTCCATAGTATAATTAAGTGTCAAACTTAATTTTTGATACTTAAAAATTCATATTCAGAATTTTTTTATACTTAAAAAATCAAAAGACTGGGTCTTTTGATAAGAGGATTGAATTATTGAATAAATTGCATGCTAGTCTTGTAATTTAATCTTATTTAGTCATTTATTTAATTTAAACCATTCTTAAATATAATTATGCTGGTGTTCACATCCACAAAACCTGTCCTTCTGTTCCTGGAAGTACAGAACTGGTGTGTGAGTTCTGTTTAAAGTTCTGGAACACCCATGAAACAAGTTCAAAATTCAAGATTTTACTTATATTATAGCAGCTATAAACAGTTGTTCCCTCACCAGCCTCTCTATATTTTCTGAGAATAATAATAATAAAATACACACACACACACACACACACACAAAACTAAAAACCACAAAGCATAATCTTGAAGATGTCTGAAAATGTTTGTGGAAAGTTCTGACTGTTACAAAGAACTGACACTGGAGCCTCCTTCCATAAATGTTAATTAAATCTCCATACAGAAAACTTACCATATCAAAGATTAAAAAAAAAAAATCTGTTCATGTGGACCGTCTTTTGTACACATCGCTGTGAATGAGCTGTTACTGTAGAAACGATAACGTATTAGAACGAGCTAATTAATATAAACTTGTGATTTGCAGCTGCACTACTATCAGAGCTGACCTTATACAATCTTCTGAATCGAGAATTCTGTGGTATTGGAATTAAAAACGACATGTTTAACCATTTGCATATTTGTCCCTGTAAGATATAATAATAAAATAATTAAGACTCCTTCCATGTTTGAAAGTGATCGGAGCTGCCTTTGGATTAAATGTGAATGAAAAATGTGAAATTTCATCTTGTCTTTAATGTGGCGTTAATCACAGCTCTGCCTCCCCACCACTCTGTATTCTGCTGTATGACCTGTAGATGACTGGGAAGTGAATGACAGGTAGAGATGTAAAGCAGCTCCTGGCACTTCATCTCTCCTAATTGCGGTTCATTATGAGCGCTGAGAGGAATGTCGCCAAAAAAGAGGCAAATTAAATGTCACCGCCCATAATTTGCTCTCCTCACTATCACACACAGTAAGAGTGTCTGGTGTGTTTATTACTCAGGGCCGTCTCCTATTTCCTGTCGAGTGGAGAAAAAGCTGAGCGTTTACTGCAGCTGCAGGCGAGCTGAACGCTTCATGGTGGTTAAATGCTGCTGTTTCTGCCTGAGGTGAGAGTTCGCCAGAGAAAGAGACTTTATTCAGAAAGAGGCTGTGAAATGTTCAGCTAAAACTTCAAAATCTGTATAACCATACAATAATCTGTAGAGAACAACAACACCAAAGAAATTACCATAAATGGAGAAAAAACATCCCTACACCTTTAAAAATTACATGAATATGCATCAATGTGTATGAATAAGCAAATTTTGGCATGTTCACCCAGTCCCCTTACAATCCCTATTAGCCTAGGTTCTGTCATTGTTCTGCATTCCCAACTCACTCTCTGGTCATTTGCATATAAGCTGTGATTGGATCTATCCGTCAATTCAATTCAGTTTTATTTGTGTAGTGTCTTCAATAATGGACATTGTCACAAAGTAGTTTTACAGAAATCCAGATACAGATTTAAATTTATCCCTAATTAGCAAGCCTGAGGTGACGTTGATGTGGAAAACTCTCTGAGATGACATGAGAAAGACAACTTGAGAAGAACCGGACTCAACAGGAAACCAAGGGTGACACCGGATAGTGCAATTATAAATTATGTTTCTTCTACAGAGTCAAGCAGTGCTAAGTGTGTTAAAAAGAACTTGAATATGAGTGTCAAAGTAATTTCTGATTTCATTAGAGTTTTAACTATAACCTTAACCCTTTGCCCTGTGCTGTACTGTAGCTGTCATTACTCTAGGTACCATCAAGCAGCCTGAGCCTATTTTTTTGCCTTTTCTTTTTATTTAATCTTTTGCATAAGATTAATTTACATGTGATTCATTTTCATGTGATTCATTTTCAAGTGATTCATTTTCAAGTGATTCATATTCAAGTGATTCATATTCATGTGATTCATATTCATGGACATGCATTTACATGGGATTCATTTACATATGATTCATTTACATGGGATTCATTTACCAATTTGCTTCTCTTTATATCCAGTTATAGACTGTGATATTACAAAGGTCTTTCCAGATTATTACCTTCTACACTGTATGAGATAACCCCAGTACAATTGCCTGAATTCTATAATATACTTTGTTGACCATATTAAGTTTAAATCCTCTAAAAACAGATTCAAAATTAAATAACATTACATCCTTCAAAGCATTGGCATGTTCCACCTACTCTCACAATCCACCAAACACCAACACACCCAAAGTCTCCATAAACAAATGAGACAGCAGCGTATCCTATAAAAACCGAACGTTGTCCACAATGTAAAAACAACTTGGAGAGCAAGCCAAACTGAACAACAAAATTACTAAGACTGATAAACAGTCTGCACACAATAATAAATATAATGTCCTTACCTTTAGAAGACTTTTAACAAATAACTTAACAGTGAAGCACATAAAGCTGAGGAGATAACACTAATACAATTAAATAAACAGAAACTCTAACCCAGTCAGAACATCAAAACAGAGATGCACATTAATACAGAAGTAAATTTTAAGAGTAGTAAGATCACAAAATCTAGGTGAAATAATGCAACGACAATATCTTCAATAAAAATCCGAATACTGTAAAGCTGGAAGGCCGAGTGCAAGAAAATAAAATAAAAGAAGAGTGAAAAAGACCCCGCTGTGTAGGTGATGCAGTTCACCCTGATATCAAGAGTTTAACATAGTCTCCTGCTTCCTCCGCTGAAATAAAGTCCTTCTGAACACCGTTATATGTAATGCGAAGCCATGCTGGGTGAACTATTCCATACCGAGCGCCCTCAATATCACGAAGTTGATGCTGAACCTTGTTAAATACAGTCTGGGCCCGGGCCCGGGCTATCTTGGGTGTGTACGGAACCAATGGAAATAAAATTTGTCCAAACTGTTTTTACCAAGTCCCATTTTAAGTTCAAGTTCCTGTCAGGTGTGATGTTTCATCTCTCACTGTATTTTACTGGCTTACACTGAAAGGACAGACAAAACACATATGATAAACTGGCTGTAATCACACCCAGGTGAGAATCAAAAACGCAACAGCGATGTCTCTGTCTCTGTACTATTATGAGGCATAAATTCTGACTGATCGACTTCATGAATGTCATTCCTATGCAAGTATGTGTGTTTAACAACTGCTGTGACACAACATTTTTGTAGGCACTTGGAGATAAATAGGAGGTTTGATATTTTCTATATTTGGACAGCTGACAGGGGTCACGGTCAGGTTTTTTAATCAGGGGTTTGATAACTAACTGTTCAAAGGATTTTCATACATAGTCAGTGCTAAGAGAGGAAGTTCTTATTTAAATAGGGGTTTGATTGCTTCTGAAATGATCTGTTTGAAAAAAATGTGTAGGTAGGGGATCTAGTACAAAATTTGTTGATTTTTCAGAGGGATTTAGTATAATTAAGTTTCGAATCACTGATCAATTGTTGTTTGTTCCAATTATGTTGTCAACTACATGGTTAGTTATCAAATACACTTTATTAGACTGAATTGTTTGCTTAATATTTTCAATGTTATTGTTAGTATTAAATTACAGGTGTTTTCACCATAATTAGTTGGTCTTATCTATCTATATATACTGTCTGTGTAGTTAACAATCTGTACACACTTGTGTATACAAATTTACTTACACAGTGTTTCCTATGTTCTGTTTGTTTGCTGCTTGTTTTCCTTCCTTTACTTTGATATGAATGTGATAAGTACACAAGTGGGAAGACACTATTATTACACACACACACACACACAGACATTATATATATATATATATATATATATATATATATATATATATATATACACACACACACATACACACAGTTTCAATAAGCACCAAATACCACACACACACACACACACACACTCACACACACACACACACACACACACACACACGACTTCATCTGCCTTGTTGGTCTCAGAGGGAATGAGTCATGTTGCTAAGAGACCGAGAGTCTGGCAGTGCAGGAGAAGGAGAGGAAAAGCAAAGTTTTGTGCAATGTTATTAGACAGAGAGAAAGGAGCAGGTAAGTGGGTGGATGGAGCAACAATCTGCCACAGAATGGACAGGAGGAGGTACAATAACACATAAGCCGAGCTGTTAAGAAAATATTTTAATTATGATGTGTATGAGTCAGAGAGTTTAGAAAAAGAGGAGAATTCATTTATGTCATGGACTCTTCATTTCAATGTGACTTGATATGGAGTGTGATTTGGTTTGGTGATTTTTGTCATCTCATTAACAAAGACATAACCAATTCAGAAACACACACACCGTGGCTGAAATATCAGCTCTCAGATTTACTCTCAGTTTATTTCTGTTGATTACACTTTGTTTATTTATTTATTTACAGTAGATCATGTTTTTGGCACAACAATATTATAAAATGTGGAGATTTTTGAGCTGAGCTCTGACATATTTGTGTTTCTGAGCATTAAAGGCTAGACTGAGGCATGACTAAAACATGTCTGAAAGGAGGTCTGTAAACAAACCCGAGGAGTCACCGATACCGTTGCCAGTACTCGAGGGTCAGCCCGATACTGTGCTCATGTACTCGTACTCGTAAAACTACCCCGATACAACCACAGAAAGTAGAGCAGACTGCAAACTATGCTCTGCTAGACTGTCAAGAGGAGGGGTAAAAATAGTTCATTTAACACAAGAAATTTGATTACACATCTAAAGAACAAACATAACGCAGAGTGCAAAGAGCTAGTGTAAGAGGGGTTAAGGAGAACTTGCTAAGGTCCAATCTCTAAACAGGATTGAATAATGCAGGCATACACATGTAGAAATAAAGCTTTTCCTAACTTTATTGTCAGAGCTACATTTCCTCATGGATCACTGACATGAACTTTTCCACGCTCCCCTCTTGTGCATGTCCCCCGACCCCACCATGAACTCAGTACGTCACTCGCACAAGCGCAACAGCACTACTTCTTATGCTCAACACAATTATACTGAAATATAAATGACTCAAAACATAAATTTGCCTAATCACACAAACATTTAAAATACAATAAAGCATTTAAAACAATATAAAACAGAGAAATAAATCACACACTAGCAGCGCGAAACAGCAACAACCTACTTTGCAGCAAACGCTGGAGAAGTGAGAGAAGATATCCAGAGACAACACACGGGCAGTAAAAATCACAGAAGCTCTTACCCAGTTCATTACTCTAGATGAAAAACCATTGTCAGTTGTAGATAATACAGGATTTCGTCGTCTTCTTGGTGTACTTGAGCCGAAATATGAGATTCCCAGCACTCACATTACAGATACCGCATTACCAAAGCTGCATGACTTGGTGAAAAAGCACATCAGGAACCTGTTGCAGGACATTTTGGCCTTCAGCTTCACCACTGATATTTGGACTAGCAGTGTCAGTCCAATGTCTCTTATAATTTTAACAGCACAGTGGATTGATGAGGATTTTACTCCCCAGAGAGTCGTTTTACAAGTAACGCAGTTTATGGGTTCGCACACTGGCCAAGCCATAGCAGGTGCGTTCGATGACATGCTTCAGACATGGGGCATTCCGAAAAGTGTGAAGTACTCGTATCAGTACTTGGTTTCGGCAAGTACCCAAATGTAAGTACTTGTACTTGGTCTGAAAAAAGTGGTATCGTTGCATCCTTAGAGTCAAACCTATACCTGAGTTTTTAAGGTGCTTTTATCCTCAGGTGTATAAACACACTCACTTTTTTTCACAATGTTCCTTAAATACTTCAATACTCACCCACTGAACAAATGAGGTATTGTTTAGATGTAAGAAGGTTAAAAGTACATGTAATTGCAAATACTACTTAAATATTTCACAACGGTTAAAAAATTACCAAGAGCACTTTGCAGAAAAGAATAAATCTGTCAGCAGTGACTGAATGGAAGGAATGTGTATGAAATAGACACATATCAACATCTTCACTTCAGCAACTAATTCAAAAAGAATTATTCATATGTGAAAAAAACATACACTGGATTCAGAAAGCATTCAGACCCCCTCATTCTCTCCAAATTTTGTTATATTGCCACCTAAAAAATCAACAAACATCCATAATTATACATCATGCATGTTTTCCCAACGTTTTGGAAACGTACTAAAACTTAAATGCTCAAATATCACATTACTTTGTTGAAGTCCATTGGTAGAAATGACAGCTTTCAGTCTTCTTGCATTTGATACAACAATCTTCTCCTCTTCCTCCCTGCAAAACCTCTTGAGATCTGGCAGACTGAATGAAAAACAGGTTTCTCCAAAGATGTCTAATTCCACGATGATGGAATTGTCCATGTGATGAGTACTGCTTGGTTTCCTGTTGGTTTAACACTTGAAGATTAAGACCAAATAATTCAATCATGATTCCATTAGACCACAATCTTGTTCCTGATTGTTTGAGGCAGAGATTTAGGAGCCTTCTGATGATCTTCAAGTAAGCCATCATGTGGCTTTCAATGAGTAGTGGCTTCCACTTCCACTGGGCTGTCCATAAAGTCCTCAATGGTGGAATGATTCAAAGGTGGTGGTTCTTCTAGCAGCTTCTGGAGTTCCATCAGTATGAACTTTGGGTTCTTGCTCTCCACCCAAGGTTGCCTCCAGGTCTAGTTACAGTAACATTCATAAGCGCTTTTTTACATATTATTGGGGGGATCTCCATTACCAACAATAGTGTGTAGTATTCACCTGGATGATGCAATGGCAGCCATAGTGCACCAGAACGCACCCCACACACAGCTATTAGTGGAGAGGAGAGAGCCACTCTGTAGCCAATTTGGAGATGGGGATTACTAGGGGGCCATGATAGAGAAGGGCCAATGATAAATTTCACCAGGACAGGTTATACCACTATTCTTTTACTATAAGTATCCTAGGATTTTTTAATGATCACAGGACTTTGGTATAAGGTCTCATCCAAAAGACCATGCTGTGTCCCCATCATTATACTGAGGCATTAGGACCACCACAGACCACAGGGTGAGCACTGCCTGCTGGCCTCTCTAATAGCACTTCCAGCAGCAATCTTAGTTTTCCCCCAGGAGGTCTCCAATCCAGGTGCTGGCCATGCCTAACCTTACTTAGCTTCAGTGGGAAACCTGTACAAGAACTGCAGGGAGATATGGCTCTGGCAAAGGTTTAAGAGGAGTCTCAATGGTGTCAAAGCATTTATGAATGGTAGATGCCCCTGTGTTCCTCAGGACCTGTTTACCTTGTGACTTCTTTTTTTTTTTTTTTGCTTTCACATGCTTTTTGTGTGTCTATCTGATGTGCTACTGTGAGACCAAGTGGGAGATTTCGCGAATGGAATGTCAATTAGTGAATCAATATCAGAGAGAGAAAGAAAGAGAGAGAGAGTGAGAGAGGGGGGGGCATTATCAGAGAACATTTCTCGGAGCTTTTAACAATTGAAGGTGTTCTGTGATTAGACCTATTTATCGTCCTTATATTCATTCTACTCGAAATAGATTTCCTTAATACATAGCAAAGCTCAAGGTCTTAAATTTTGTTGTTCAAACATTCACAGTGAAAAACAAACAAACACACACATACACACACAGCCTCAGAGTGGGTTTATTACGCACTGTGGTTGATAGTCACACATATGGTGCTTATCAGTTGGCCTGAACCTCCATCCTTCCCCTCCATTACACTTAATCACCGGAAATGTTCCAGCTGATTGGCCCTCCACACCTCATCTACCCATGATGCACCAGTTGCACTCTGATGGACTCATCAATCACAACCAAGTCCTCGTACCTCACCAGTTGTCTCAGAGATAATGCTTGAGATCTGTGCAGCAGCTTCTGAGATACAGACACAGAATGGATCTGTCTACAGCCATATAAATATTCCCAGTAACATCCATAACAACTTTAAAACAATCTATTAAGACAGATTAATTGTTACCCAACTCCTAAACCTTAACTTAGTGTTCACACAGTGTTTATTAGCAAGTGGGAGAGAGAGAGGGAGAGAGAGGGAGAGGGAGAGAGAGAGAGGGAGGGAGAGGGAGGGAGGGAGAGAGAGGGAGAGAGAGTTTCTTGAAGGATATTAATTCAGGCTGATGTGAAGGCTTGAGGAGCTGGCGTGCATTCACCATCTAATTGAATACAGAAAAAAAGGTGTGAAGTGTGTGGGCACTCAGTGATTTGAGGTCGTGTACCGCTAATGAGATTTCTGCTAGCATTCAACTCTAGCATATTAACGAGAATGGCTTATGATAAACATATTAAAAAGACATCTTTCATCAGGACATGCTTGTAAGCAGAACTGACTGATTCATACAGTTCACCTCTAAAGAGATTTTATTAATTATAATGAAATTTTTATTTAAAAAAAAAAACCCTGAGACAGAATAAATGTCCAGAACTACTTATTTTAGTTACACAAACACATATGATCTATAATATATACTCAGCAAAAAAGAAACGTCCTCTCACATTCAACTGCTATTATTTCCAGTTAATTTCTTAACATGTGTAAATATTTGAATTAACATAAAAATATTCAACATATTTTTAGATATTTATAACAGACATAAACTGAACATGTTTCACAGGCATTTGGAGAATAGACATGGAACAATGAGTCCCTGAACAAAGGGGGGGGGGGGGGTCAATATCAAAAGTAACAGTCAGTATCTGGTGGCCACTAGCTGCTTTATGTACAACAGTGTATCTCATCCTCATGGACTTCACCAGATTTGTCAGTTCTTGCTGTGAGATGTTACTCCACTCTTGCATTTGTATGTTCTCGATCAGATCTCGGGTGGACACATGGTTACATGTAATTTTCCATTGCAAGAATCATCAGCTGTCCTTCCTGTCTCCCTGTAGCACTGTCTCAGGCGTCTTACATTACAGACACTGCAGTTTATTGCTCTGAACACATCTGCATCCTCATGCCTCCCTGCACAAGGCCTATGGCATGTTCACGCAGGTGAGCAGGAACCCTAGACATCTTTCTTCTGGTGTTTTTCAGAGTCAGTAGGAATGTCTCTTTAGTGTTCTAAGTTATTGCAACTGTGACCTTAATTGTGTAACGCCTGTAAACTATTTGTGTCTTAATGACTGTTCCACAGGTGCATGTGCAATAATTGTTTATGGTCCATTGAACAAGCATGAAAAACACCGTTTAAACCCTTTCCAATAAAGATCTGTAAAGCTTCTTTGGATTTTACAAAATTATCTTTAAAATACAGTCTCCTGAAAAAGGGATGTTTCTTTTTTGCTGAGTACATACAGTATCTCACAAAAGTGACAACACCCCTCACATTTTAGTAAATATGTGATTATATCTTTTCATGTGACAACACTGAAGAAATGACACTTTGCTACAATGTAGTGAGTGAAGAGCTTGTGTAACAGTGTAAATTTTCCGTCTCCTCAATGTAATGGTTTCTTGTTTTAACCTCGTTAATCTTGCTCAGTATAGACCGTGTTTCCTATATTTGACTGCTGTGTTGTAAAGAAATATGCTGACCTGCATCTGCTCCTGCCTCACCTCCCTGTAAAGTTTCAGAATACTGTGCCTATAATGCAAAAGCAGAAGGTCAACCTGAGCACTGCCGCCTCTGTTCTGGGAACAGAGCAAACTGCTCAACACGGAAATTGCTCAGCTCAGACGCCTTCTAGAGTCACTGCAGCTAGCCGGGCCATGTGCTACGTCTCAGCCCACACAAGTTCCCCTGCACTCCGCTGCTAGAGAACTACAACGTGCAACATTGCATACCCAAACTCCTTGGGCTTCCCACTATAGGGGAATTACACCATGCCATGCAACCAACAGAACTACTCGAACTTCATCATAGGAGGACTTTATCATAGGCATAACAATCAGATAAAGAAGAGAGTATAAGGACAACATCTTTTAAATAAGTAGCCTAATTACAACTTTGTGTAATATTTTTTCTAGTTTATCTGAATCTGCTACCAATACCGTATAATACTGCGGTGATTACAATTTACTGCTAGTTATTTTATTGTTTACAATTAAAAGATTCATGTGAATTAAAATATAACTTATGCATTTACATGGTCAGCTGTGATTTTTTTCCACAGTACTGTTTCTTTTTGCTGGTATTATATATTTGAATTCCTTTAAAACAGGGGTCTTCAGCCTGATCCACAAAGTGCTCATGTGGCTGCAGGCTTTCATACCAGCCAAATAAAGGCAAAGCTGATAGTTTATTGGAGATGAAGGTAAACTGATTTAACAAGTGAAATCAGGTGCGGCTCCTGCCTGATTGGAATGAAAGTCTGCAGACACACCGGCCCTTTGTGGATAAGATTGAAGACTGATGCTTTCATGGAATTCATTATAATAGTTTGGATTTTGGCTGTAACTATCCTAAACACTCCATCTCTGGCTTTTCCAACATGCATTAGAGCCAATGTGAGCACCACCCTTTTTAAAGTGAACACCAACAGGACTTTAGGAAGAAAGTCTGGCTCAACTTAATGAGTTGATAACCAGGAAACCCTGAACTCAAGATGGAACCAGGAACTCTTGAGCTGTGAGGCGAAATTTCTACCTACTGCACCATCAGAACCATCAGCGCTCTGTTATAGAGCTCTATATGAAAAGTTTATGCGTTTAATAACATCAGGCCCTGTAAAAGTAGAACTGAAAAGGTCGGGAGAACTCTGAGAACCTGGGCTGGCTAGATAACGAGCACCCCCTGAAGACTCTTGTGTATGGAGGAGATGAGGAAGTGTTGGTGTGGAAACTTCATTAATGGGAGAGAAAGAGGTGTGTTAAATCAGGAAAACACTGAAATGCGGAGGACAGAGTGTTCTCCAAGACCATGTTTGGGAACCTCTGTTCTACAGAAACCTCTTCTATTTTTTATGCTTTTAGACTTAGTGTGGACTCCTGGTGATCTGCAATAGCATACGAATCGCATTGAATGTTTGTTTTCCAGGTAGGCAATCAAGAATTTTTCTACATCATTCTAAACGGGTACAATAAATGGAAATTGTAAATGAAAGAAGGAATGGCTATTTTTTTATTAGATAAGGATGAGGCCAAACTCAACCAAGGGGCATGATAGGCATTTTAGCAGCCATCTGTGTTTCCATAAATAGATTAGATGTAAAGAGTTTCATAAGGTTTATCGTATCCGTTCATCAGATCACATCCATTCAAATTTGACGATGAGGACATTTTCATTATGGAATCCATTAGTATACAACAAATGTGCTCATGTGAAATAATCAAATAATTTTTTTTTTCACCAAATGGAATTACACTGGATAAAATCCCTCTGATGTTCTGCAAGCTGTTCATCTGTTTGTGTGACAGCGTCTCGATTTTAATTATGTTTAAGCTGAATGGGTGGGAAATTGCGTCATTTCTGTTGAGACAATGAAGAGCGATGATGAGAATGGTGATGGGGTGTTTGAGAAGAACAATTACTGGAAAGTGATACAGCCTCTCCATTTCACATCACCTTCATGATTACTGAGATCTACTGCTGCAGTGATGTTCTCCTGGAACAAACTATCTTCTCGGAAAATAAATTCAAGATGCTAAACACTGCAAAGGCACCAGGTGCATGAGAGGCATCCTTGTTTTTAGTTTTCTAATAAAAATGCATGGATTCAGAATATAACGCAATCCCACAGGTTTATGAGGGGGGTTTTTATGCCTCACAGCCTGAAGTGAAGGTAGTGGAAAATTCTCTTAATATTAAATATTATAGCACTGTTGTTTTTCCACATATCAATATTACTGATGCTTTACTGTGATGTATTCCACTAAACCTGGACTAAACTGACCTCAGGAGTTCCAGACCAGACCAGCTGCACCTGTCCTATGTACACAGACATCCAGAACTTTCCTCCAACACAATCATCTAAAATATTTATCACAAAGACCCTTGCATTTAATTGTGGAGAAATGCTCACTCGGACTGTCTTTTATATTATAGTTTATATCAAGGTTTTAGAATTTCTGTATTATTTCTGCACTATTTCTAGGTTCCTATCTTAACGTAAGTAAATTTGTGATATTGAGAATGCTGTTAACTGCTTTGTAACAAAGATCAGATTTCCCTCATGTCTAATCTCTTCTATTGAAGTGTGTGAACAGACAACACTCCAATTTCTTTGATCTAAAATGGATCATAAGGTTTTGCAGAAATGTGTGGAGTCCATGCCAGCTCGGGTGAACAAAAGGGGAATGAAGCAAAAAGGGGATGAACAAATACTAAGAAGCACTGAAATGCAGTCAATAATGTCACTTTGTCAATAATATAGTTTGTACTGAGAACTGTGTTTATATATATATATATATATATATATATATATGGTGACTTCGTAAATATCACATTATATTTTGGCAATCACTGAAAAGATGTTAAACTCTGATAGCTGTGTATTTAGAGTGTATAAGAGTGGATTTAAAATGTTAGTACTGAACTCCTTTTGTATCTGCTTAAATACCACAGTTACCACACACACACACCTGCACTTCATTACACTAATAAACAAGTTCTCACTTGTCTTTGTGAAGTGAATTTCTTTCAAGCGTAATTAATTTGCCACAAACACACTCTGAGATTCTGTGCAGCATTGAAGGAAACCTTTTAGTAAATGTAACAAGCACATAATATAGAGTATGTTGTATTTAATTTATTACTAAAGAACTGAGTTTGAGTGATTTCACAGTCTTATAAAGCTCAATCAGGATAATTTTAGGCATTAAAATTTGAACTTTTTATTAAAATATAATCAGTAACCAGGTTTATCAGATGACATTCTGTCACTTTTAAAAAGCATAAATAAATTGTTTCATCATGTTTATTTTAAATTAAAATCTCACAAACCTGCTGCAGCTTCAGCCTTTAGGAAAAGGCTGCAAAAGGCTGTCAAGGACACTGACACACATACACACACACACATAACCCGTGAAATGTAAACTGCTGTAACACACAGTATTTTGTAACACATTGTATTGTAATATTCGATATTGCTATAAGATCTTACACTCCCATACATGCACTCCCTTTGTGTTAACCAGCCCTTTTCCATTTCTCTTTTCTTTTTTTTTTTTGTAAGACTGATTTATGCATCATCTTAGCTACTTTGCAAGAATAAATGTTTCAAATATCCAGAGACCCCATACACATAAGATGTCTGCAATTAGTTACAAAGGTTTGCCTGTGTGTGTGTGTGTGTGTGTGTGTGTGTGTGTGTGTGTGTATGTGTGTGAGTGTGTGTGTGTGTGTGTATGTGTGTGGAAGCCTTTACTGCAAAAAAGCAGCAGACCAAATCATCTTACAAACCAGAATTCATTTTCTGATGAGCTGCAAATAATTCACAGACATATTTTTTCTAATTATCAAATCAATGTATTTTTATTCTGCATGTTGATGGCCTACTAAACCCTCCAGGCATCGGGATAGCTTCCCCTGTGACTACTTAAAGCCTTCTGAACTACAGAATTCTGACTTACTCATTATACTGTAGCTTTGTAAACTAAGTAAACGTCCTAAAATCCTTTGTGTTGAGCCGCTGTAATGTTTTGTATTTTGAATCATGCCTCTGAGACACATTTTGTCCTGCTGTATAAACCTGTGAATTGATTGAATAACAATAAAATAAGATTTGAGTTTAATAGTGTCCCGAAAGCACTACCGCTGCTAATATATTACATTTGTTTTAGTTCACAACAAGAAAATGCATGAATTTAATATGAAGAAATATTTGTTTATAGCGAATGCCTTGCAGTGAAGTGCTCTTGCCTAGCTGAATCTGTCTCCAGGCAATCAAGGACAGTCATAGCACTGAATCATCCTCAAAGACTGCAGGTAAAAGTTTTATAAAAGATAGAGGACCATGACGGAGCACACCATCAGTGCACTGATGTATAAAAGATGCAACATGTATTTCATTTTTGCACAATGCAAGATTTGAATCCTTTTTCACTACTTTCACCTAGTTTTGGTGTCTGTTTCTCAACATATAACAAGGACAAATAAATAGATCTTGTGCCATCGAGGACCATAAATCTAGTAGCTCAGTATGATGTCAAACCTATCTTCTGAAATAGAGAATGTTAAAACTGAAGTAAATGCCACTGAAGAACATGATAACTCACACAGGCACTATTATTAAAAATCTCTGAATTGACCCTGAACACTCAGCTCTGAGACATTTCGATGTGTGTGTGTTCTGTTTTGTTGTTAAGTGATGATGTCACTGATTACTGTGTATCAGTCTATTGAAATTTTATAACACTGTTCTGTTGTATGCCAGACGTAAGCCACAAGGGGAAAAATTCAAACTCCACCACTGCTGTGTGATTTTCAACACACTTCAGTATAAGACTGAGCTTACTTTACCATCTGGTAAAGTACAAACACCATCCCAAACCTTTAAATCCCACCCGTATAAATTTCTGTTCCATTCCTGACAAACAATGGAATTGTTTACTCTTCATCCCACAGCACTTTTGAATCCTGGATTGTGATTGGTCAGAAGGCGTTGATTCATTTTCTGTAACAGCAGCTCTGACAGCAGTGCTGCCAGGACTGACATATCCCCAGCTGCACTCTGAAATCCTGTGCTTTCTCTGCAAATGGGTTCTCAGCTCCTTCACCAGCTAAGCTCCGGTGTCTAAGGTGGGAGACTACACAATATATATATATATATATATATAGTACACTCACCCTGAACATCGGAGCCCCCAAGGCTACGCCCCACTATTTTCCATCTACACTAACCACTCTTAGGCCACCAACAGCTCCAGTTTGCTGATGATATAGTGTGGAAAGAGTGACCAGCTTTGAATACTTCATTGTGCACATCACCATAAACCTCTCTTGGTCACTCAACATCCATAAGACAATAAAATAAGTGAGGCAGGAGCTTTACCACTTCAAACACCTCTGGGTGGTCACAGTCTCTTCCAACATCCTAAGGACATTCTATACCTGTGCAGCTGAGCGCATTCTGACAAGTAACATTGCTACCTGGTACGGCAGCAAATGTTCTGCAGACAGTGTTTAGTTCAACAGAATGATTTACCAACACCTACCTCCCTGCAGGACACCTACATCAGGCAGGTCAGGCTGCCAGTCCTGAAAATCATCAAGGACACTTCCCACCCCAAGCACGGACTGTTCAGGCTGTTGAGGTCAGCAAACACCTCTGCAAACATATGCCCTACACTGACCGACTCAGGACAAGCTTTAATCCACAGGCCATTAGGATCCTGAACTCCCAGTAACCGAACTCCTACTGCATGTACATGCCACATTAGTGAACCTGGCTGCCTTCCACCTACACATACACATCCTATAAACTATACACTAGGCTCACTGCACACCACTAAACCACTGCAATCTGCACATGACAGATAATCCCACTCCCTCCTCTCCTGCAACAAATAAAACCATTGGAACCTTTGAGAGGTAAAGCTGGAACTTTGCACAGAGGAGTTTGCCCTCTTTGTGGTTTCTTGACATGTCAAGAACATGACAAGCCATGTAACTGGTGGAGGAAAAACTGTTTATAGCTGCTATAATGTAAGTAACTCCTTTCATGAACTATAAATGGATAAAAAGGCATGGATAATAAATAATTAATTGTAATTCTTGGCAAATTGCTGTGGTAGAAGAGGAATAAAACATTAGTGGACATGCTGTTTCAAGAAAATAATCAACTAATCAAGATAATTAAATAATCAACATCATTCATTCTAACTCAACTAACAATTACAGCAGCACCACATTATCTTTTTGTTTACATTATGAGCACAAAGTTTACATTATGAAATAATCTCTTCATATTTTAAATGCTTTGTAAAGAGTGTGTGTTTGGGTATAACTGGTAAAAAAAAAAAAAAAAAAAAAAACAGTTCAATGATTGGTTATTATTAGTGCCAGCAGATAAAAGTGTCTGCCAGAGAAGTAAATACTAATTGATTTGGTGTTGTAATCCTGGAAGGCACGATTGAATAAAGTAGCTTTGCGGGTTGATATTGCTGCAGGAAATGTTTTATTTTTTGGCAAGAATTTGGTTTGAAATACATGATATGAAGTTCTCTGTCTTCTTTACACTGATCTATTTCTGCTTATCTAATCTGTGGTCTGTTAATTAGACAGTAAGTGAGATACACTGTGGTCATGGAGGCCATATTAATCCCAGCCATGATAGTGATATGTCTTTTGAGCCGCATGTAATCACTGGAAAGCAGAGCCATAACTATAGGTAAAGGGATTCAAGAATGACATTTCACGCATTTGCCAGTCCATTACGGGAGAATGGTTTTGAATTTCAGAGTTCCATTGATAAATTTTGTTTAGTCCGGTCTCGAGATGATGTGAGCCAAATTTTGTGATGATTGGACAGAATTTGAGGGAGAGGTCATAAAAAAATATACAGTTTTTTTTTTACTAAATTGGACTCATCTCAACTCTAATGCAGAGATGCCTGGATTTTAGATTTTGGAAACATGGGTCAAAGGTTATGACTATAACCAAGACTTCCAGATTAGGCCTAGATGGTGGTGCTAGAGCATTGGCACTACTTGGTCTACATTTGGTCAGAATGTTCCTTCGACCCTCCACAATCAGTGTGCCAGAAGAGGAAGAAGCATAAGAATAATAATTAGAAAGGTAGAATAACAATATGTACCTTTGGTGATTGCCCCCTAATGATCCATCCATCCATTTTTTACCACTTACTCCTTTTTCAGGGTCAAGAGGAACCTGGAGCCTATCCCAGGAGGCATCGGGCACAAGGCGGGGTACACCCTGGACAGGATGCCAGTCCATCGCAGGGCACAATCACATACACACTCACACACCCAATCATACACTACGGACACTTTAGACACACCAATCAGCCTAGCATGCATGTCTTTGGACTGGGAGAGGAAACCGAAGTACCTGGAGGAAACCCCCAACGCACGGGGAGAACATGCAAACTCCTCACACATGGCCCCGGGACTCAAACCCCGGACCCTGGAGGTGTGAGGCGAACGT
>JAFFST010052705.1:160656-172091 GCA_022414735.1 Noturus placidus
TATATATATAAAACTGTTGAATGATATTTATAGTCAGTTTCTATAAGAAGAAATGTTTCATTTAATTCTTTCAAGGTGTCTTTGCTTTAGAGAAATCCTATCTTTCTTTCTCTCTTTCTCTCTTTCTTTCTTTCAGATGCACTGAATATATCCTATGCTGTATATACTGTATATAAAAGGAGCCTTTTTTTACTGTTCATAACCATCATGTGCTATGTTAATCTACCTTTCACTCTATTACAATGCTCCTGTGTGTACTTTGAGTTAGCACAATAATAAAACAGGTTGTAAAAGCAGGTTAATCACAAACCCTGCAATCCATACAAGGGGAGAAGATTACTGTGGTTAGATTTAGTGTCTTCCTGATCTGCTGTATGACTCACTATAGGTAAAGTTCATGGTTTTATTTTGGAGTTTATTGGTTAAGCTTGAAACAGTGAATGAGTTTTAGAGCTCAGACTCTCAAAGGTTCTTGAAAGTTTGATCAAAAAGGGTTGCAACAACACTGAAAGCTATGGGAGAACCACGAGGATCACACAGTCACGGTCAGTTTAAACATTTAACTGTGTTTAAACCACTGCGATGTTATTCTTGAATTCTTGAGTCCGAAGGTGTTGATTAATTTTCTATAACAGTGGCTCTGACAGTAGCACAGGCTATAATTCAAATCACAGGTTTATATAATGTTATTGTTGTACATGTGTTATCATTTCTATAGTAACAGCTCATTCACAGGGGCTTGTGTATGATATAAACATATTAAACAAACTTGTTGAAGTGAAAGAACAACTGTTTATCACGGCTATAAGGGAGAACAGGAAGTAACTTGTTTCAGCAAGGTTACAAACCATTATATGTAACTATAAACCAATCAAATGTATGATGTGTTGTGTCTTATTAAATAAAAAATTTAATCGCTGGTAAATTGCTGTGGTGTGAGAGGAATAAAACACTTGGGGACAAGCTGTTATCGGAAAATAATCAACTTCAGGGTGGTAACAGTAACTCTGCTCCATCACACCACATCATCATTAATTGTTTTGTTAATATAACACAGTGTTTTATTCTTTGTGTATTATATTTCTACTCAAATACTAGTATACTGTATGTCCCAAATCTAAGCTACAATCACACAATCGTTTAATCAACCTACAAATAAATCTATTTCTAGTCTTGTTGTGAAAATCTGTTAATGTCAGTTTATATGCTGTGGTTAATAATACATGTAGCCATGTTTATTCCATTAAGTCATTATGTCATATGACCTTGGTATGTTGTATAAATCAGTCAGTGGATTTTTAATGAATTTTCCGACATCAGTTAGAGTTCAGTTGAGTTTTAAAATGGGAAAAACAACAAGTGACTTTTGCCAGTTGTAAGTTCTTCCAAACTGCTGTGGTTCTTTATTTACTTGTGACAATAGACGTTGTTTCACTTTATTCCCCCAGACCATTCTCAGTCCCTGTCTCCTGTCCAGACCATAAACCTGGTCCTGATTGGTGAGAGAGAGGCTGGGAAGAGTGCGGCTGGAAACGCCATCTTGGGAACCATGGCCTTTGACCAGGTCGGGGTAAGAACCAGGACAAGCATGCGTCGAGAAGGTGTAGTAAGGGGAAAGCGTGTTGTGGTGGTTGACACACCAGGCTGGGACTGGTTTAACATGAGCGGCTCCTTTGCATCCCCTGTCGCTGTGAGGAAGGAGATGATCGCAAGTATGACCCTGTGCCGCCCAGGTGCTCACGCTCTGCTGCTGGTGGTTCCTCTGTCGTTCTCCTTCACTGCAAGGGAGCGCCATGTTGTGGAGGAACATGTAGATCTGTTCGGACCACAAGCTTGGAGACACGCACTTGTCCTGTTCACTGTGATGGACACCAAGTGCCTCCGTGACTCCACCTTGCAGGATGAGGTAGAGGTGAATAGTGAGCTGCAAAAGTTGGTGGAGAAGTGTGGTGGGTGGTACCATGCTCTCCATGGAAGACCCACGAGAGGAGAAGACCAGGTCGCAGAACTTTTGTCTAAGATCCAAGAAATGGTGTTTGCTGACGGAGAATCAATGCTCTTCAGTGACCAAGTGCTCAAGTGGTACAGGGAGAGAGAGGAGCAGGAGAAGGGGAGAGAAGAAGAAGAGATGAGAAAGAGAGAAGAGAAGATGCAAAGAGTCAAGCAGTCTCTTAGGAAGAAGGAGATGGAAAGGAGGATGAGAGGAGATAAAATAAAAGTCAGTGAAAAGGAGGAGAACAGATGGCAGAAAAGAGATGTTCACAAGGAAATTAATGGTGAGTAGAAAAGCTTGTTGGCACTAAATACAAAATAATTCCACAATACACAATTTCATTCTCAACCACTTTTACACTATTAGCTAAAATGTTGTGAAAATGTAACAGTAGTGTTAAAATGCGTCATTAAACATGCCAGACATTTACATTTGCATATTTTGCATCTTTGATGCAAAGACCAGGTACAGGTTTCTGTTCAACCAAATAAAAACCACATTTAATTACCACTTAATGAGCAAGGCTAGATAATTAAAATGAGTGGAATCAGGTGTGTCTCCTGATTGGCTGGAATAAAAACCTGCGAACTCATCTATTCTAAATCATCACATAAACTCCACATCCTTCAGAGAATTACTCAGACATACTTATAAAGTTTACAAAATTACCAAATATAATTTTAAAAAAAGAAAACTCAGAAATGATGTTCAAATTAAGATCTTAACAGTATAATTCAACTCAGTTTTATTTATATACTATTTTTTAAATGGAGATTGTCACAAAGCAGCGTCACAGAAATCCAAATATAGATTCAAATTTGCAGTGTCTTTCAAAAGTATTCAACCCCTTAAAATCATCTGATTCATCTGGACTATGAAGGACATGTACACAGATTGTTCCAGTCAGTATTTTTTTTTATTGCAAACCAAAATGCTCTTAAAGTAACACTTCAAAGAGAAAATTCATTATTTGTAGACAGATCTTGAAAAAATGATTAAAAACTGAACAATGCTGCCCCCTTCAGAGTAGAACTTGGTATAAGCAGCTTTTACTGCAGTAACAGCTGTTAAGTGTGTTGGGGTCGAAGTTCCTACCAGCTCTGCACACTGTTTGGAATTTCCCCAATTCGTTCTGGCAGATTTGCTCTAGGTTCTTCAGGATTTTGTTTGTTGACTGCAGTTTTCAAAAGGTGCCATAGATTCACAGTGGGATTCAGATCTGGACCACTGTAGAACATTTTTTTTAACCACTACTGCATTTCTTTGGCTTTGTGTTTGGGACCATCGTCCTGCTGAAGAATGAAGTATCTCCCAAGCTTTAGTTTTGTTTTAGGTTTTTTTTTGTTTTTGTTTTTTTAGCAGAAAACACAATACAACCCCCCCCCCTCGTATTTTGCTCCAGCCATTCTCTCTTCAATTATGACAAGCAGCCCAGATTCTGAGGATGAAAAGCATCCCTAGAGCATGATGCTGCCACCACCATGTTTCACTATAAGGATGGTGTTATTTGAGGTACAGCACACTTGGTTTGCATCACAATTTCATTCTCATCACACACACAAAACAAAACACATCTTCACTGGGTCGCTCTCATGCTTTCATAAGGATTAACTTGAGCAACGGTTTCTTTCAAGCCATGCCTCCCATGCAGTCCTCAGTTATACAGAGCATCAAAGGAGACGTATATTGTATAATCTAAATGGACTGCACAAAAAAATCTATGTAAATGTGTGTAACCCATATCTGAATATGAAGATATTTCATATTTTAATTACTGATGTCAATTTTGGACTTTTTTGAAATTTTGAAAACACCCCTTTTGTTTAGTAATTCCAGTATTTTTTGCAAACAGATTGAAATATGGTGTTGCACTAATGTTGTAATAACATGTTTAATTCACAGGTACAGAACTTCAGGAGCCATCAGTGACTGTGCGAGACAAGACATATTTCACTCAGGTCTGTAAGACACAGTAGAAGAAACAGGAAAAGACTCTTGGACTTTTGTATTCAATCACACCCAAACTACAGACACACACTAGTGAGCTAAGCCTCTTTTTTTTATTATGACAACATTTACTTGACTGTGTACACAGTGGTTTATTCATACAAGAGATTTACATTCAACAAAAGGTTAAGGAACCACAAACAAAATGCACAAAAATGTGACTGAATATTCTGCTACACCAGCCTAACCACAACATATATGTTTCCTGTTTGATTACTTAATTTTGTTTATAAGTTTATACAGCACTGCTTAGAAATAGAAACAACATTTACAGTAGCACAGAAATTTAGTGTAGAAATAGAAGGAATGTAAAAAGTTATTTCAGGTTGTTTTTTTTTCAGGAATTTTGACGTATTAATCAACACTTTGTGATTGTCCTCTGCATGTTAATGATTGAAATAGTCATTATTTATACAGTTATGTTGATTTCCAGTTTTACCTGTTTAACAAAATGAAATTTGAGCATGACAACATGGAAATAAACAAATCCCAGACATGATCCAAAGCTGTGCCATATATTTAGTGACATCACAAACTTAGCCCCACCCCAGAATGAGTTTTAGACAGAAACTCTCTCTATTATGTCTCTGTTTGTGTGCACTGTTACAATCTTGACCCTGACACCCAAATCAAAATACTCAAATTCAGATATCAAACAGGAGTTTTAACAATATTTTACCAAACCATCCTGTTTGAGTTCAAGGTGATGTTAAGGACGGAACGCCTGCTCTAGAATTTCCCGATTCTTGTAAAAGCTTGACATTGCTTCACACAGCTGGTCATGGATAATCTCCCACGCCTTCACCTCTGAGCTCCACAAAGCTGATCTGGAGCGAATGAGCTGAGCCACATCATTTTTGCTTCCTTTGGCCAGACTGAAACTGTCTTTGCAAATAAACAAAACATCCAGACCAATAAAGAAGACATTTAAGCCAATGAACCCAGCCCTGGCTGACTTTGAAAGGGCCAGAGGAGTTCCTTTAGTCAGTTGCCCAATGTCAGGAAAATCTGCAGCAAGCTGGGGAATGTTCCGAACTGCTTTAGCTTCCTGAAGACCCACATTAACTGCAGTTGAAACCATTTCCTCAACTCCGAGAGCCTTTGCAGTCAAAGCTCCATCCACAAAGGCATCAGTGCGATTCCCTCCTGCTACAGCCAGTTTCCCAGCTTCAAGGCCTTTAGTAACCCCATCAGTACCTGGTACAATACCCTCCCTGTTGGCCACTTCTTCTACACAATCTAGGATCTTCTGCACATCTTCCATAAACCTGATAAAGATGCTGTTGGCGTTTTTCCCATGATGACTGTTGACTGCCATTTCAGTGACGCCTGTAACAATGCCATTAACACCACTGGTGACTCCGAGACCAACGCCTGTTAGCGTGAGAGCCAAAGATACGCCTGCAGTTACAGGAGCGAGAGCTAAACCTACGATGGACAAAACACCTCCTGCAATACCGACTGAACTTCCAGCCACAGTGGAGATGTTAGAGCCCTTTTTCATCTTGTCCAGCTCAACTGCAGCCTTCTCTAAATCATCAAGAAACTCAAGCATTCTCGTGTGGCGCTCACTAAATATAAAGATGAAGTCCTGTGCTTTTACATCGAATAGGAAAGTCAGCCTGAACGACTCATCCATCCTGTAAAGAAAAGGTTCTGAAATACTAATAGCAGATTTGTCCATTTCAAAAGTCAATTACTAAACCTCTGAGAACAATTTGGTCAGAATCTTTAAAATGCTAAATAAATAAATGGAAATGCTTTTACCTGATTTCGGTTAGCTGGAGTAAATGGTCTTGCAGTTTTTGCACAGACTTCTCACTCATGTTCAAATAAAACGTTGTGTGTGAAGATTTTCCAGTTTTCCATCTGTAACACAATAGATAAGATGTAAAACCCTGTGTGAACGTGATTTTCCCCAAGTAGGACATGTTCTTGTATGAATAATCATTTGCTGTTCTTAGCATAACAAATCAGCATCAGTATGCACCTCCTACTCCATTCCAAGCAAGAAATTTATCATGAAGTTCTGTATTGTCTATTTGAGCAAAACTGTTTTACATTGCGCTGGAAAATTTACAGCACTTTGGTATTGTAAGAAATTACAGACTCCAAGGTAGGTTTTAGAAGGAGCTCATCTCCCAAAAAGGCTTAATTATCATAGACACGATTCTTCTCTGTATCAGCATGATATGGATAATACCACCTGAAGTGACATTCAATAATTTATAGCATGGGAGCAGCAATGGGACATCAAGAGCCATCCTTAAACAATGGGGTATGTGACCATAATTATTATTCAGAAAGACATCTGTCTAGACAATCATATCACCCTACCATTTGGGTAGTTACACCTGTAACAACATCAATAATGTGAGATTTCATTTATATTACAAGCAGGAAAACTGGGTTGAAAAACAGTATAAAATGTCTGAGCTGATATTGATCGATGTTCACTTTGACTCCGATTAACCTGAAATGTTCCATGTACATTGTCAGTGCGAAGTTATTCTTCGTTAAGATCTTTGATGTCCTCATATTTTTTTTCTTACAGCACTCAAACTTGTCTACTGCTAGAAGACATCATGTGGCCGCCCGGGCATTCATAAGCGATTTAAAAGCAAGGGGGAAACGAGGGAAAAGCACAAACAAAGCACCAAAGCTTCCTTTCACATAAACTTTCTTCTGGCAAGCTATGCAGACACTGTTTCCATCTTCTATTAAGTTTCCCTCAGCATTTAAAAAAAAATTCCAAAATATGACCACTCTTGGAATTTGGTCCTCTTGGAATGTTGGACATTCTCCCGAGTGCCGTCGCTGCCTTCCACCATGTTCTATAACTGAAATAAATGATCACAACAAGCCTAGTGACAACCATCCATCACTTTATAGTCAGATATAAAACCTGTTTAAACGATCTCAGTGCATGTATCAGTACTTTTTGTACATTTTCAGCACATTTTAACAATACCATGATAATAATAATTTATCAATTTGTATAGCGCTTTTTACAATGGTACATTGTCTCAAAGCAGCTTTACAGAAATATAATTTTTTACATTTACAAGCGACTTACTAATGAGACACACTCACACACCAATGGTCGCAGAGCTGCATGCAAGGTGCTAGCTTGCCATTGGGAGCAACTTAGGGTTCAGTGTCTTGCCCAAGGACACTTCGGCATGGGATCACCCGGGCCGGGATTCGAACCGCCAACCCCACGGTTGGTGGATTAGTGGACAACCCGCTCTACCGACTGAGCCACAGCCGCCCCATATATTATAATAATATTATAATACTGATAACCATGATAGTTCTGGTCACAATAATAGTGATTTAACTTTTTCATATGGTTACATCTCTACATCTCTGATCAGGTCTCTTTGTTTCTGTTGCTTAATATAAGTACAGCTTTTGATACCAAAGATCATAGTGTACTTCTATACAGACTAAAAAATGTTTTCAGGTTAAGGGAACACCTCTCTCCTGGCTCAGATCTTATCTAGCTAATCATTAAGTTTGTCAATGTAAATGGTGACTTCTGTGGGCATACAAATATAAAGTCTATTTTAGGCCCACTGCCTTTTCTCTATATACAGTATTCTACCTTTGGGTGCAATTATTTGTAAACATGGTGTTAGCCTCTACTGCTATAATGATGAGATACAGCTGTATGTTTCATCTAGATTCCTCAATAGAACCCATCAAGATTATCCTAAATCTTGCAATGTTTATAAAATATTACTAATGACCTCTTAAGCAATGAATGGTCTCACCCCACAGTACCCAAGCAAACGTTTGGTCTATTGGTGACACCTGCTTCAATCAAAAAACTCTTTATTAATACCTAGAATAATAAAGACTACATTTCCCCAGCTATGGAACACCCTTCCAATTATTACTCAGGATTTAGACACTGTCTCAGTATTTATTTCTAGATTGAAAAGCTGTGTGTTTGATCAGGCTGTTCATGAGGAAAAGATCCACATCTGGGATATGTGATATAGGTGAATACGTCTTCACACCCTCTAGACCAGCCTAAAGACACATTTATCTAGGAACATGTCATATTTGAAGAAATAACTGAAAAAAACAGATATAGCAAATTGGCCTTAAAGTTAAGCTCTATTTATAAGCCAACAGGAAAGGTGAGAAGACTGGTGATTATCTGGATGACACTTACTTATGAACATCTCCATAACATGAAATGCTCTTGGATCTGCAAAGAGAAATCACAGTTTGTCAAAACTATTTGGTTTAATGACTAAAAGCTCTATTCATGCAATCCAGTTAGACTTTTTTTTAGTATAAGGATATGTTCAATACTTTTTCTCCATCTTCTCACAGATCTGCTGAGTGATGCGGATGTATTTGTCCAGCTGGAAGGCCAGGACTTCCACATTCCTGAGGCTCGGCAGGAAGAACACTCCTGCATCTCTCTTGAAGTGGACGAGGAGTGGAGACACAATTCTGGCTCCAGAGATCACTGAACGTACAGACATGGAGCTCACACCCTCTGGCATGAAGCTCTCACCCATGAACACAAACAGTGAGGTGACGGCTAGCTTCTCCACTGCATCCAGGAAGTGTTGGAGTTTCTCCAGGCCTTCCAAAGTGTTCTTCAGAACTTCTCCTAGCTCCTTTTCCAGCTTCTGCCTTCTGGAATCTGCTGTAACCTGAGTCATGCCATTCCACATGTACTCTCCAAAAGCTTTGGCCTTGTCCTCAGCCTTCTTAACATGATCAAACTTCAGAGTGATCTGATCGACCCGGTCTTTGATGTCTCTCATCATATCAAGCTCGGTCTCTCTCTGTAAGGTCCATTTTGATTCTCCGTCACAAAACTCCTTTACTGTTTCAATGTATTTGACAGTATCTAAGATGTACTCGCCCAGCTGCTCCTGCAGTTTCTCTCTGTGATTAAAACATCTCTGAGTCAGTACAAATTCCTAAAACTGCCCTATAAACTGAGCTTAAAATTTAAAGTCATCACATGCTGCATATTGAAAACGTGTTGGTTTTTAGAAACATGAACACTATGGGATAAACCTGTATAAACCTGATAACCAATATGTGGACAGTGATAATTTTTTTGTAAGCTGACTGAGTCAGGGGTTTGGCTGTGTAGATTAAAATCAGATTTTAAAAAACATGCGTAATTTGTGTAAGGAGTGGTAACAGTAACTCATCACACCATGCCACTAATCAGTATTTTACCATAACAGTGACACACGTTTATTATTTATTACTTAATCATTTAATTTGATCTCCAAAGTCCACCGTGGTGCCACTGTGGCACAGATAGATCCAGGAAGTGTTTAACACCGTGTTTAAACACCTGCCACGCGTCAATACCACACACCACCTCAAAACAAAAAGAATGCAAGGTGTTGAACTTTAACTTGTATTATTAAAAACACTGACATTTAAATAAAAAAAAGCTTCATTCTTAATCCAAATTGTAATGACCAACTCTGATGTACAGTACTGAGACCTGCAACATCTGACATGCAAAATAAAGAGCAAGGCAGTGCATGTAAATGAATCTCTAATCTAATTCTTGGACTCTCTGTACTACACCGGAACCCGTAATCTTTGTGTAATGCACACAAAAGCTCCCCCTAATCCTGTTCTGATACATTCTTATCTATTATTGTGTTCTACATTATACACAGCACTTAAGGCAACATTTCTGATTTAATTTGAGTTGAAATATCATTTCTATGAACAGTGACATCAAAAGAAATCAATCCAGTAAAATCATTAACGCCTCTAACACCTAATAAGTGTAGTTTCAAATATGGTTATTTTAAAAGAAAATCTGCGTACACATTAAGGACAAAGGCACTGATTATGGTGTAAACATGTGCAGTACAGAACAGAGATGATCACTGCATTTACAGCTGTTTAACCACAAACCTTTCATTATTATTATTATTATTATTATTATTATTATTATTATTATTATCTGAGCTGCATGGGATGTCATGTCAAACTAACTTACTTAAACTTAAACCACAAACCTGATTTTGGAACCCATTTGAATCAGAATTGTAGCTTTTCCTGGTCCACTTCTTCTGCTCTAAATCATGGAATGTGGATCACTTCTTCTTCGTCTTCTTCTTTTCTGCAGAATGAAGAAGTTTCTCAAAACTTGGTCAGGTTTGTCGACATTTCCGGGTGTTTCAATTCGTTTATGACACTTTTAAACACACATGCGCCGTAACGCTTTTCATGTAGCAGGGTGGGGTGTTGAGTTTTCCTCTGTATTCACTTTCAGACCTGAACAAAACATCATGAAAGGACGGTCAGAAAACACTGCTTAAGATCCAATAAAAAGTCTAATGTTAGTAATAATAACAAGATGAAGATGGTGATGAAGACGAAGAAGAGGAGGAATAATAATGCCTCCACGTCTCTTCCCTGAAAACACAATGGACTTCACAGCTGTTTAAAAAATTAGTTATCAACTTTCGATTCTTTTCCGAACGACTCTTTTCAGTGAATCAGGAGAATCGATTCACTAAGAATAATAATCTTCTCACGTTTTCGCATAACTATTTAAACAATGTAAATATGTAATAGCAAGAGATTCTGCCTCTTTTTAATACGACAAAGTTCTAAATCTGCATCCTATGGGATATTTACAGATCCTGCTCTGACTGAATCAAATGAACCGAAACGTTTCGTTAAAACCGGTTTGTTCAAAAGAGTCAGTGGAGTGCCTCGTAAGTTTCACTTTCTTTTATGTGACGTAATTAAGTTGCGACATTAGATCACACATCTCAAGCATTCTGCTGAGTTCAACCAAAGAGGGCGGGATCTGTTAGAGATCAGGTTTTAAGGTCTGTTTTAGTTCTGGGAGATTCCTTTAGAACGCGCGAACCGGAAGCCATTCATTTTCAATGATGAGTCGTACAGGGATCCGATCAAGGATTCAACTCCCAGCGACTGAACACTGAAGAGACTGTGATATCAGTAATAATATAAAAATGCAATATCAATATACTTAATATGTGCAGAAATGAGGATTAAACATTTATCTAAGATGCATAAATACATATCAAACTATTGGTGGATGCATTTGAGTGAAAATAATAAAGATGTATCTCATTGATTTATATATCAGGTTATTAAAACATATTATGAAGACTGGCCTGAAGTTAATCTACAAGTAAATGATTCTTAACTTCATCAGGTTTAAATAGCCTATAGCTAGCTGGAAGGTTATTTTTTGTGGTTGTGTGTTTAACATTGTGTAGTGGATTCTCTGTAGAATATATTCTTAAAAAGCACTGAGATTCGCTGGCTGATGAATTTTGATTCTCCAAGTGAATAAAGGACAACATCATACATATCAGCACTAACTACTTACTGAATGAGTGTATGTGGTTAGTTTCAGACACACAAACTCCTAGTAGCTATTAACATTTCT
>JAFFST010052705.1:175791-186549 GCA_022414735.1 Noturus placidus
CATCCAGAGTGATCATGGGCCTCTTGGCTGCATCTCTGATCAGTCTTCTCCTTGTATGAGCTGAAAGTTTAGAGGGACGGCCGGGTTTTGTTAGATTTGCAGTGGTCTGATACTGCTTTCATTTCAATATTATCGCTTGTACAGTGCTCCTTGGGATGTTTAAAACTTGGGTAATCTTTCTGTATCCAAATTCGGCTTTAAACTTCTCCACAACAGTATCTCGGACCTGCCTGGTGTTTTCCTTGTTCTTCATGATGCTCTCTGTGCTTTAAACGGACCTCTGAGACTATTACAGTGCAGGTGCATTTATACGGAGACTTGATTACACACAGGTGGATTCTATTTATGAATATTAGACATTTAGGTCAACATTGGATCATTCAGATATCCTCACTGAATTTCTGGAAAGAGTTTGCTGCACTGAAAGTAAAGGGACTGAATAATTTTGCACGCCCAATTTTTCAGTTTTTTATATGTATAATGTAAATGGAAGTCGCTCTGGATTAGAGCGTCTGCCAAATGCCATAAAATGTAAAAAATGTAAAAAGATATAGTTAGCACTCTACTGTTTAAGCTTAAGCTTCATTCTGTAAGCTTAGAAGCAGCAATGGTGTGATTATTAATTATAATCTGGTTACTATCTCCATCTAAATTTGATGTCACCCAGCAGCGATAGTTATTCAGCTAAGCCCAGGCTCTAGGGAAAAGGTGGTGGCCTGACTGCTGTTTACAGATTACAGTACACTTAACGTTAGTCAGTGAATGCTCCATGAAATAGCATCATTTGGGTTTATAGACTTAAAATTTAATTGATCCAAAATATTCAGTCTGAGGGTGCATGATGGCTTGGTGGTTAGCATGTCCGCCTCACACCTCCAGGGTCCGAGGTTCAAGTCCCACCGGGGCCATGTGTTTGCGGAGTTTGCATGTTCTCCCCGTGCCTCAGGGGCTTCCTCCGGGTACTCCGGTTTCCTCCCCCTGACCAAAGACATGCATGGTAGGCTGATTGGCCTGTCTAAAGTGTCCATAGTGTATGAATGTGTGTGTGAATGTGTATGTGATTGTGCCCTGCGATGGACTGGCACCCTGTCCAGGGTGTACCCCGCCTTATGCCCGATGCCTCCTGGGATAGGCTCCATGATGATTTCCTCTTGCCAATTCTGTATGTCCAGCTATGATTGTCCTTGGGGACTATAATGTGGAAGCTAGATCTGCATTGAGCTTTTGTCTGTGCTCAGTTGTTTTAGCCTGTCACAACATGTTAATTGTCACATTCACTCTCACGGTCACATGCTGAATTTAACCTGTTCTACTGGTTTACATGTCACTTCTGTTTCTGGGCCTCTGATTGGTGTTGCTGATAACAAATGCCACCAAAAATAAGGGATTATCTCCACCTGCAAAATCAGGGCTGTGGATCCTTGTACCTTTTTGGCTCTTCTTCAATCCATTCCCTTTTCATCTGTCTCTCAGCACTCTGGCCCTGATTAGATTTTGTGATATTATCTGTTTGTATGCAGTGTATGTAGTGGCATGGCTCCCAAATTCTGGAACTCTTTACTTTAATATCTTCAACTTGTTCTGTTCTTTACTTTCCAACTTCAAAGCCCAAAACTTTTCTTTTTTCCCAGCACTTTCACTTTTATTCAGTTGATGGGTTTTTTATAGTCTCTCTTTAGATACCTCAAGACCTTGAAATTCCCAAGAGACTGTGAGCATGATTAGAACATGTGGTGCTCATTTTAACACTCCTAATCACTTAAACTATATACAGAATTTATCAAAGAAACATGAAAGTAGAAAATCCCCTGCCTGGATGATACTTACTCATGAACACCCCCAGAACCAGATACACTCCTGAATCTGCTAAGAGAAAGCACAATTTGTCAGATGTATATTGGAGTGAATATAATACTATATGAATTCAACAGGATATGTTCAATACCCTTCCTCTATCTTCTCAACGATCTGATGAGTGATGCAGATGTATTTGTCCAACTGGAAGACCAGGACTTCTACATTGCAGAGACTCGGCAGGAAGAATGCTCCTGCATCTCTCTTGAAGTGGACGAGGAGTGGAGATATCCTTATGGCTGCAAAGATCACTGAACGTACGGACATGGAGCTGAAACTGTCATCCATGAAGACATCCAGCGAGGTGACGGCTAGCTTCTCTACTGCATCCAGGAAGTGTTGAAGTTTCTCCAAGCCTTCTAAAGTGTTCTTCAGAACTTCTTCTAGCTCCTTCTCCAGCTTTGGCCTACTGGAAACATTTGTCAGGCTTTTCCATATGTACTGGGACCAAGTCTGGTTCTTCTCCTCAGCCTTGGTCTTGATGTCTGTCATTTTATTGAGCTCGGTCTTTCTATCTGAGATCCATTCAGATTCTCCATCACAAAACTCCGTCACAGTTTCAGTGTATTTGAGAGTGTCTAAGATGTACTCGCCCAGCTGCTCCTCCAGTTTTTCTCTGTGATTTAAAAAAAATAATAAGAATTAACACAATTCCTAAAGCATTAAACTATTTGCGTCTATGTATTTTAATGAATAATCTTTGTGACGCATTTATGACTTTGTTGTATTACTTATTCCTTTTTCTACCACAGGCCTACCAACTGACTTCAGATCCAGTAAATATTCAAGTCATTACGAGCTTCACATATAATATGTATAATATGTAACACTATGGGACTTAATATGCAACAAGTGGACAGTCATCTTTTTTTATCAGTTAAAGATGGCTGAGTCTCTTCTTTGTCCCTGGACTAAAACCAGGTAATAACATTGTATTAAAGGCATAGAAGTGATGCCAAGTCTACATGGTAAAAGGTAAACATCAGAGCTTGTAAATGCCTGTGGGTCACACCAGCCACAGTCAATTCCTTGAAACGCCACCAGAGGGTCAAAATATAAAATCTTACTGATTGATGTATGAAAATGTCTACAGAATGTGAAATAAGGTTGAAGTAAGATTCTGGATGAACAGGAAAACCTGTTATAATTATATCTTTCCTTATTCTCTCAGTATGAACTAAAGGAATGAAGCAGTGCATATATATCTGCAATCTAATTTTGTTGTACCACATCTGAACTGGTTTTTGTGTCATTAATTGTTTTATGCAAACAAAAGGTCCTGCCTAATCCTGTTCTCCACAAAACAGCTGTTTGTTTTGTAACAAAAACATTATACGACAATGTAGGAAAAAAAATTGAAGATTGAAAGATTTGTGATTTCAGTCAGCCACACATTTAAAATATCATTGAGAACAGGCCTCATTTTGCAAGATGGATACACATGGATTTATTCATAAATTGTTTGTACAAGTTTTTAAACAAGAAAGTTGGTACTCCTGTAATAGGGTACAGGTAAATCCTGCAAATTTTGTACTCATGATCTTCAGTGTGTGTAAATTTCCACATAAGAAGACTAACCTTGACTTCAAATAATATAATCTGCACGGATTATACCTTAGATCTTTAGGACAAATAATTTTTTTATGGTGTAAACACAAGTACAGTATATTACAGAACAGATATGAAAATTCCATGTACTTCTGTTCCTTATTTTAAGACTGAATTATTATCTGAGCTGCTGAATCAGTTACAGTACAAGGAAAATTATATGGTGATGGACAAACTTCTGTTCTATTAAAAATTTACTTCACCAACCTTATTGTGGAATCCATTTGAGTCAAAGCTGTAGATTTTCCTGTAGATTTGATATCCCCCAACTATATACAGTATCCCTTCAAATTACAGTATATGTTTGTAAGTTGCAGAGCAAAATGAGCAATTTTATTATCTTTCAGTGCTAAACAAAACTTCAAAACTGCAAACTACCTCATCGACCAACTCAGCTCTCTGACCAACTTTCCTCTCTATCAGGAAAAATTAAGAATGAGATAAGAAATGACTCCTCCCCTGTGTTCTAGCTGACAAAATTTCAGTTTTTAAAGCTGTTAAACAGATTTCTAATTCTGCTCTTTTCTCAACAACTCTTTTACATGTCAAGAAAAGCCCAGTTTGATTACTGTATCCAGGTGAGGGCAGAGTTAATTTCCCCAGATTCCAGTTCAATAACAAACCTTGAACTCAAAGTAAAACTGAAACTAAACTATGCAGCAGGACTGTTGCCTTTGTAACAAACAAAGATCAAATGACAATTAAAAGACAGGATTTGAATAGTCAGGCTAGCTAATTTGACACAGAGTTTTGTTCTATTATTTTGACAATAACTGTCAGTTGCCTTCAACATCACTTAAGATACATCACCAGATCCATGCTACATTGACTGGGTTTTGTACTGTGTAGGGTTGTATGTGTGCCCAATAAAATTTAACTGAATTTGAATTTGAAAACACGGTTTAGAACTCACACCATTTTCCTGGCAAACTGTAAGGCTTAGCATGGACGTTCAAGTTCATGTGCTTGTTATAGCAGTTCAACAGAAGAAGTGATTCAATACTCAGGGGAGGCTGCCTTCTGGTGGCTAGATGTTACAAATTTATTTCCACTAGGTTCCACAAGATTGGGGCTGTTTCTGTACCCCGAGCTGAACAGACATGTAGAAACACTAAACACACAAACACACACACACTGTATGACTTTACATTGATATTTAAATTCATTTGATGTATACAATAAAATATTATTATTAATAAAATGAATAGATTTATTTTTAGATTTATTATATTATTATAGATGTATTTTTTTGTCTGATATGTTCAATTTTGTCATTGAAACATGTCATTGAAACAATGAAATCCTCTTACTACATATTGATGGTGTACATGTTTCTGTTGTGGTGATATTCCTGGTTAACTTTATTAAGTACCTTTCATCCATCCAGCATCCAGCAGTTCAGCGACCACAACCTGCTGTAAGCTACAGTGCCTCTCCATATTGGTATGGAGCCAAAGCATATTACTGCATCAGACATCGCCATCACTAATTTACACACCTCTACAATGCTACTCTTAGTAACCTCTGACTAACAAAGGCATATATCATTAGCACCTGCATGAAAATCTATCTTTGAAAACCTGTGCTTGCCTAAGACCCTAAGATTACCTGCTATGTCCAGTGCACTGGCTCCTGGTATACACCTAACTAAAGCTGCTGGAGCCCTAAAGGCCTTAAGATAAGAGACTTCTAAAACTAGAGCTCTTTCAGTTTTTCCAGCGGGTGCTTCAGTGAGGAGAGCAAACCTGTTAGACACATGAAGTGGAGAGAAGTGCTCCTCCCGTGGGCAAGCCTTAGCATTAGCTGTGGCGTTGAGATTATTCCTCCAAGTTATCACCCATTCACCCCACTGTGAGGGTTCTAATGCTGGAGTTGGGGGATTGCTACCTCTGCCTGAGGCATCCAGACTTCCCCCTACAGAAACTATGCTGCTCTTACTCTCACTAAACCTCTCTAGAATCTGGATGTGCACCTCTAATTCTGCAATCTTCAAAAGCTATCTAATATACACTTAGCACAAGTACTAACAACAGAGGAAGAATAACTAAATATACTGCACTCAACACACTGAACAATCTGAATGTTTGCCATGGGGCCATTGTTTACCTTAGTCAAAGCGTTGTGGAGGTTATTTTAGGCAGATTTGACAATGATGGCCTCTGCTTTCTATCTTTAAACAAAAAAAAAAAACAAAAGCATTCTTTGAGAAAATGAAAATGCGTTGAGAAGGGGTGAAAAATAAGTAAATAAAAGTGAAAAATGCAATAAATAAAAATTATACCGCAAAATTATTGGTGTCACTGAGGCCTAGTGGAAACACAGTTTTCAACATTGGTTCATTCCACCTGCTCACTGCAACCAAAGTGGGAAATGCAAAATCAAAGAGAAACACATATTACATTTGCATACCTTTTTGCATTTGCCTGAAGAACTATCATATTTTTGGGGGGATCACTTCTAGGTCAGCAGAAGTGGTTGCGTTACTCACATGGGAGTCTGGATGTGGTGTGGTTGCTGCATATTGGTCCCCTCTACCATATTGGAGTATTTCCTCGATGACACTTATGGAATCCGCTATATGAGAGGACATTTTAAAAAGTGAATTAATGAGTATAGAATTCAAATGGAATTAAACAGGCTCAGACAATATAGAAAGAGGGGGAGTAGAATGTTATAGTGTAAAGCATTTATTTCCAAAAATTGAACATTTCAGGAATCTCAGTACAATTATTAACAATTTATTAACAATTTGTGTTTTTTATCATGTTTATTCCGTTTAATAATAATAATAATTTAACTCACTGTTGTGTGTAAAAAGTACTTTTAATACACACAAGGGTCACAGACAGACTGACCACGCATGAACATCATATGAGGTGTATAAAAAAGGAGGGTCAGAGCCCACAGCAGAGAAATTGACAAAAAAACACAGCACACACACATAACGGACACACACACACACACACAAACACACACACACACACACACACACACACACACTACAGTCAAGGACAGACGTGCAGGCTTAAAAACATGAACACACACACACATAGGCCTATGCCTTCACACACAAACATACAGAAGGAAAACAGAGCATTAAGAAAAAAAAAGAGTATTGAGATAGTATAAGGATAATATAATGATATTATGAGGTATGGAATACTGAAAAAGGTTTAAAACACATGCACACAGTATAACCATATTTAAAACAGAAATATAGAACAAATAAATTATAAAATCAGAAATACAGCATAATGGCATCAGAGACAGGAAAAATGATGAAGTAGAAATCTCTATGATGAAGTAGAAAAATACAGACACCTTAAAAGTAAGAGAATACTAAGGCCCCATTAGAAAGAGAGAACTGGGTCAAAATGCACTCATGTGATTAAGGCCTTGAATTGTTTTGTTTCAAAGATTGTTTACAATTCCCTATGGTATTCGAAAAAGGATCTTTTCAAAACACTATGGTATCTCTAGCCAGCTGGATTTGAAAACTATGGTATCGCGATAAGCTGCTTTTTCAACACTATGGCATCGGCCTAGAATGGTAGTGTATATAAGAGCTCCCGTATCTGTGCTGATTGGAATCTAGTCTGAGAATTCTCATTCAATGGATTTCGGATGGTGGAACGGAACGAATAAATTGGACCTTTGCGTTTTTCCTCAACTACTGGCCTGGTGTCTTGTTTTTTTCTGTCTCCAAATTGAATATGTGAGTATCTTTTTCTAGATGAATTTCTAAGTGTTTTTGGATAATAGGCTAAATTCATTTCCACATCACTCACCGAAATGAAACCTGAATATGATACAATAATATTGTTTTTAAACATAAATGGCAAATTTTACTTTCTAAAACTGTAAAAATGCTCTGATTACACATGACTCCGCTTTTATTGAAAGCATAATTTTTGATTATATCTTTATAAATGTGAAACATTTTAATGGAAAATTAATATTCATTCAGGTATATAGAAGGCACAATTGCCTCTGGAAATTTAGTGATACTTTGGCACAGCCCAAGTCTCTGCGTAGCTTTATTTCTGTATGTAGAAGTCATGCTAAACAAATCCCAACTCTACTGCATGTAAATAACTTTTTACCATGTCTATTTGTTCACTGGATTTCTATAACATAATTTACATATGAGTTTTAAAAAAACTGCATTAGTTTGATATTATTTTCATTGTGTACATTCATTCTCTTTTATTTTTGTTTAAACATTTTTTTTTTATTATTACATATGTTTGGGATTCATGTTATTATTTATTATTATTCATGTTATTAGTATTTTTCTGTCACTGCTATTATTAGTTGTTGCTGTTGTACACTGTTACTAAAATCACCAGTTTAAGTTGAATTCGTTTTAAGATTAAATTATTGCTAAAAGAAAATAGTCACCCTCACTGCCAGGTCAGTATTTTGGTCAAATTTGTTCTTTAAAAGTAGAGTAGAGGCTGTTCAAGAATTTCCAGATTCTTGCAAAACCCTGTGATTCCTTTACATAGATGGTTATAGATCTTCTCTCATGTATTCACCTCCAAGCGCCACAGAACTGATCTGGAGCAAATGAGCTGGGCTTCCTCATTTTTTTTCCCTTTGGCCAGACTAATACCACGATGAAAAAAATATCTACACCAATAAAGAGGGCATTTAAAGTAACGAGCCCTGCCCTGGCTGACTTTGAAATGACCAGGGGAGTTCCTTTAGCCAGCTTCCCAATGTCAGGAAGATCTGAAGCCAGTTTGGGGATGCTCCGACCTGCATTAGCTCCCTGAAGCCCAATATTAACTGCTTTTGCAAGCACCTTCTCACTTCTGAGAACTTTTACAGCTGAAACTCCATCCACTATAGCATCAATACTTTTGCCTACTGCTCCAGCACGAGCAGCCAGTTTCCCAGCTTCAACAGCTGTGCTAACTCCATGTACACTTGCTATAGGACCATCAACTCTGGAAACTTCTTCCATATAACCTTGGATCTACAGCACATCTTCCATAAACCTGATGAAGAGGTTGTTGGCTTTTTTCATTTGATGAATGTTGACTGCCATTTCAGTAATGCTAATGCTTATACTAACAGTATCGCTAACACTAGTTAGTTACCTCAACACAAGCACGAGTGCATCAGCTGGTCACCATGGTAACCACAGAGCCAGAGAGGTTATTTTAATACATCTTTTTAAAAACTGTTTCCATGTGAAATAGATAAAATCAGTAAGCCGTTAGTTCAGATGATATGCTACATGGCTCTCAAGTTTGATCAAAAATTTGGAGTGAGATTATCTATTAGTGGAAAAACCACTCACATATTTGCAGCAATGGCCCCTCGGCCCACCCAATTCTCTCAAGTTTTTGCTAGCAATTTAATTTTACCTGTTGTTTATAATTGACCAGCACAAATAAGAATTATATTGAATATGATTGGTAAATCTGATAAAACACAGACAAATTCACCCAAATAAAATAAATTGGTTTATAGATTTCAAACATACAAGTGTATTAGTTATAAAAAGAAATTTGTCTTAAAAAGAAATGAGCCAACTGTACAGCAGTGTTCAATGTACATACTGTACACATGCACTAGTTTTACAGAACTTGCTCTGAGTTTGCGAGCATGTGTATTGTGTACACATTTCAGTGTATGAATGGTGTTTTGTGTTGTAAGTGTGTGTTGCACATTTTGATACCTTCATGACAGGGGTAGGGCAGTGCAAACCATGATTTATATGCACAAGTGCTCATTAACCCCAAACCTGAATCAGGTGCAGACAGACATGTGACATGATCAGATGAGGTGCAGTGGCTGATGGTAATTGTATTCTCTAGTCCTTGGGTCTGTACCATGAAGCTGGTTTAGGATTCTAGCCAGGTAAGTTTCAGTTTAGTTTGTGCCAGCCCTAAATTTTAATTTTAGGTACTATGAAAGTGTCTTGGCTATTTAGCGGTGTTCATCGCCATAGTAACTTATGCTCCATGGCTAACCTGCTCCGGGGCAGGTGATGTTCTGGGTAAGAGAACTCAAACCCAACTTGGAACAATCAGCTGTGAGCAAAGTGACATATAAGTGACGCAACTAATTCAACTCCCCAGTGCAAACAATAAGAAGAGCACTTCACAGAGAAATGTATGTACAGTATATGTAAGTGTGTGTGTGTGTGTGTGTGTGTGTGTGTGTGTGTGTGTGTGTGTGTGTGTGTGTGTGTGTATCTGGGTTGGTCTTACAGGAAATAGCCTCCTCACAGGGGTTGGTCTTCTTATAGGGGATGTTCTTCTTAGAAGGGGGTATGGGTGGGCTATATATATATAGTGTGTGTATTTGTGTGTATATATACTATGTGTATTTATTGTAAAGAACTTCTACTTTTATATAGTTTAAATAGAATAAATATCGCTATTATTTTTCACTAAGTGTAAATAACATACTGTATCACTAAGAAAATGCTGCTATTGTCACTTAGTGTAAATAGCGTTCACATAATGACACCACGTATAACCAATAAAAAGCACGCTGATATTTTTTAAAATCTAGAACAGAATGATATAATTGGTCAAGCGCAAGCGTGGAATGGCCCGCAGTGTGAGCGTGTGAACTGGTTGTAATGCTTGTGTTCATGGGCGTAACCACGCACTCTTTGGGGGGGGTCGTGACCCCCCCAATGTTGAGGAAATACCAATCTGTCCCCCCAATATACAGGAGAAAATATTTTCTATATGTTCCGCTTTAATTTTCCCTGCCAACGGATCTGTCTTTTCTTCATCTATTCTATTTATTTTATTTATCTATTTATTTATTTATATTCTTTTTTAATATATTCACGTTTGTTACGGAAAATATGCCCCCCCCCCTCCAATTGTACACTTGGTTTGGCCCAGACTCAACGCAAGTTCGGTGATGTATCAGTTTCCCCATGCTGTGGGAGCTTCTATCACTCAGAAACCACGTGATTTCAAACAGTAACTGTAATCCTAAACCTATGTTCTACATATACAAAATTTCACTATCAAATTTTGGAAGTTTGGCTGCGCGGGGGGTTTAGCGCTTGGACTTGGGGTTTAGCAATGTCCATAACATGGTTACGCCCTTGCATGTGTCTCACGGTGAATGCGTGAGATTTGAGAGCCCTGTGTTTGTATGTTTATTAGTGCTTGCAAGGGCGTAACCATGGTATAGACATTGGGGGGTCCAAGCGCTAGACCCCCACTGCCAAACTTTCCTCACTTTCTCTCGCATTTATAACAGTCTGTCATAGCGTGAGGGTTTCCAGTGAACTCGGCGGGAGGATGTGCACGTGAA
>JAFFST010052706.1:0-10840 GCA_022414735.1 Noturus placidus
ATAATAATAATAATAATAATAATAATAATAATAATGATAAAAATAATATTTAGGAAACAAGGGAACATATTAACCTGAGAATATAGAACCCTGGAAACAGGGGCTCTGGGAATAAACATATTGGGCCCAAAGAATACAGGTCCTGAGAACATAGTAATCTGAGAATATAGACTTTTAGGATTATAAGTACTTGACAAAATAGCACTCTATTGAGGCATATGAACATTCTGTATGTACCTGGAATATAAATGTTCTGGAAACAGGGACTAAGGACAGAGGACGTCATTTTAGCACTCTGTTATGTCATGACCTGCAAACATGAGGGCTTGTTAGGTTAAAAAAATGAACAGAAGAAAAAGAAGTGGGAAATCGATGCTAGTGTTACTGCTAGTTTTGTTTCAACCCCAATTCCAAAAAAGTTGGGACAGTATGGAAAATGCTAATAAAAACAAAAGTAGTGATTTGTAAATGTATTTTGACTTGTATGTAAACAAAAAAAAATAAAAATAAGATGAGGTATTTGATGTTTTACCTAATCACCTGCATAGTTTTTTGAAGATAAATGTTTATTTTGAAATTGATGCATGCAAAAAGTTGGGAATAACTTATTACTAATAAGGTGATGTGAAACAGGTGAGGTAATCGTCTAATCAGAGTATATAAGGAGCCTCCAAAAAAGGCCAAGTCCTTCAAGAGCAAGGCTTGGTCAAGGCTCACTGATTTGCCAACAGATGTGTCACTGAATGCGCATGATCTCCGATCTCTCAGACGTCACTGTCTTAAAAACTCTGTAATGGATATCCTGACATGAGCTCGGAAATACTTTGGTAAACCTATGTTAGCCGCTGCATCCACAGATGCATGTCAAGGCTTTACTACGCAAAGTCATACATCAACATTATCCAGAAGCTCCACCCACTTCTCTGGGCTCAGTGTCATATGAAAATGGACAATAGCACAGTGGAATCGTGTTTTGTGGTCCGATGAGTTGACATTTCAAATAGTTTTTTTTTTTACAAAACAGCCATCCTGTTCTCCGGGCCAAAGAGGAAGGACTGCCCAAGCTGTTATCAGTGTCAGGTCCAAAAGCCATGGTATGTGGCTGTGTCAATGCCCATGGCATGGGTAACTTGCACATCTGTCAGGGCATCAGTAATGCAGAAAGATAAGTACACATTTTGGAGCAACATACGCTGCCATCCAGAGCAGGACAACACCGAACCACATTCTGCCCGGATTACAAGCAGATGGTTGTGTAAGCAGAGAGTGCAGATGCGAGCATGACCTGCCAGCAGTCCTGACCTGTCTCCCATTGAGAATGTGTGGCGCATTATGAAGTGCAAAATAAGGCAACGAAGACCCCATACAGTTGAGCAGCTAAAGAAATGCATAATGGATGAATGTGGGAAAATTCTGCTTGCTAAACGTAACCAACTGGTGTCTTCACTCAGCGTCTAAACGCTTCATAAGTGTTATTAATAGAAAAGGTGATGTTACACAGTGCTAAAAAGTCGACTGTCCAAACTTTTTTGGAGTGTGTTGCAGTCATCAGACTTGAAATGAGTGTACATTTTCAAAAACAAATAAATTCACAAAGTAAAACATCTAATAATGTGTTAATAATGTTAGTATAATTAGTATAATGTAATTCAGTAGTAGATAGATAGATAGTTAGTTAGTTAGTTAGTTAGTTAGTTAGTCAGTTGATCCCCCAGGGGGAAATTTGAGGTCCCAGTAGCTCAAGGCATCACACACACAATACAACATACAATACAGTAAGATGAAAAAAGACAGACTGGGAAATTGAGGTAGGGGTTGTGCATGTGGGCTAATATAGTCCATAGACAGTGTAGACAGTGTAAACAGTAAAAAACAGTCACACAGTGGGCCAGTACACAATATTGCAAATAGTACAGGGTGAATAGAATTTTCAAAGGACTCTCTTTGTTAATTTTTTTTTGTATTTTCCATACTGTTCCAACTTTTTCAGAATTGGAGTTGTACATTAGCACAGTGTGCTGTTTGTGAACTACTTGTTGAACTAAAACACATTTTATTTTAGGCTCTCGAGTAATAGTTAATCACCGGCTTATGATCGTCAGTTAAAACAATTGTCAAAGTTTCCATCCCTATTTTATAATAGTAATATACATATGAACAAACTGCAGAATATATTCACAGAGTGGCCTGAGTAAGCATCTTGTAATAGTAAAATGTGATCAAGCCACAAAATATTACTGAACTCAAAGCATTCAGATACGAGGCTGATGGGAATATCTCTCTATTTCTGTTTGTTGTGGTTCTTCCTGCATGTTTGCACTGTCATTTATACATTTACTTTTCAAACATTGCAGCCTGAGAGTAAATATTTGTGTGTGTGTGTGTGTGTGTGTGTGTGTGTGTGTGTGTTCATAACACTAGGTCTGGCTGGCCACCAACAATTTAGCTTCTTCTATTTCTATCTCAAAGCACAGCACATGAGACACACACATACAGCACTCTGACTCACCATGATGTTTATCTGCACCTCGTATGTGTGTGTGTGTGTGGGGGGCGTGTTTGGGGGGTCACAAGAGGACAGTGTTTCTGTTTGCATAGGGCTGAAAGCAATGTATCTCCAGTTCAGACACTGACCTTCATTAATTTGCAGTTCCATCAAGTATCCCTTAATATTCCATATTACGCAGATGTGTGGGAATGCACAGTGAACCATGCAGTGTAATGAATTCCAGGAGAATGCTAACAGGTTCATTCTTAACTGGTCTGTTTCAGAGTAATTACCATTTTGCATCCTTTTTCATCTATTTTTTTTTTTTTTTTTCAAATTAGACAGGGTATGGATTTGCATAGAAGTCACTACAACAAGGAATTGTGTGTAGGTGGGTGGTTGTGTGGGTGGGTGGATTAGGTGTGATGTATGGTTGAGCACTGAGTGTATTTTCCTGAATGAATCCTCATCTTTCCTTTGCTTATTGTGGGGTTTGATGTATGGGGGCATTGGTGACTTTGAACATTGATTGACATCCAACAACAAAATAAAGTCCATCTGGAGATGGAGCCATAATTCTATGATCCGTTTCAGTGTGAGAACTGTGGTCCGACTTGTTAAAGAGGAATTTGTGGGTGAGATCTACTATCTAACAAAACTGCAAAGGGTGGTGAGAATCACCTGGAACCCCTATGCCACAGTGTCATGAGAAATCTTAGGACTGACTGGAAAGGTGTCCAGAGATGACTGCTGCACTCATGCTTCTGAGAGGGGCTAGGTTAAACTTGGAGAAGCTATAACCTGGAAAAGGTACATTGTGATGCCAAGTTTGCAGCAGCACGTATTTCCTGGAGTGGCATGGCTCCACATGGGAAAGACACTTATCAGAGTGGCGTGTCATGTAAGGCCAACGTGATGAAATTCACCAGCCAATGATCCTATCTAAGTGTAGACAGATGAGCTGCCTGTGTCTTTCCTCCATGACAAATGAACAATTGATCTGATGATTGAATCACCACTGTCCGGTGCTGTATGCACCATACTACTGGGCATAGAAAGGAACACTCAGCAGGCTCCCCATTATGGAATGCATAAAGGTCAATAGATTGGTTAACAAAAATGCGGGCTACCCTGTATGACCGAAGGTTTGTCGACACCTGTCCGCCACATCCAGATGTGGTTTTTGAACATCCCATTCCAACTTTAGGCTCCTCTTTGATGTTATAATAACCTTAACTCTTCTGGGAAGGCTTTCCACTAGATTTTGACCATTCAGCTGCAGGTGAGGTAAAACACTGATGTTGTTCGAGGGGGCTTGGGATGCAGCCACTATTCCAGTTCACCTCAAAGGGGTTTAGTGGGGTTGAGATCAGGGCACTCAAGTTCTCCTCCAGCCTTGGTATACCATGACTTCATAGACTTCACTTTCTGCACGTAGGTATAGTCATGCTGGAACAGTTCCTGTGAAGGGAAATTGTAAAGCTACAGCATACAAAGACATTTTTTTACAATTGTGTGCGTCCAACAGTTTGGTGGCGGCCCACATATGGGTGTGATGGTCAGGTGTCCACAAACTTAATGTATGACATATCATGTTGGGCAAAAACCCGGGGTTCACTCTGGAATCATCTTGCCACAAATGCATGCAGGGTGATCTTATTGCTAAGCGTGTAGTTCTCCCAATCGTTTTACTGAAGTCATTGATCGCAAAGAAAAGCAGCCTTTAGAGTACACGGGTGATCCCATGTCAGGCTCTGATGGAGCATGCCAGACAAAGGTGCCTTGCTCCCTTCAGATAACCTCTGACAAGTTAATGAGCCCCAAGTGAGACACAATGATTGGTGCTCAATGTAAAAGGGGACATTCCACTGTCTAACAGTCTGTGTAGAAAGGCTGATGTAGGCCCATTACAGTGCACTGGATCCAGATGAAATAGCACACAACATTTTTGAAACAGTTCCCACCTGAGACCATCTGTGTACTTGCATTCAGGAGTGTCTTTTGGTCCTCAACCTGCATTTCACTCAATGGGACCAAATCCCACTGACAAAGGTTTCCTGGCTAAGAGTGCAAAATAAGTCCACTTGGCATCCCAAGGCATCCTACCCACTAGTGAGAGCAAGCAGGACCAGAATCACTGGATTCTGTGTGAAGTGGGTACAATCAGCAATATAGGCAGAAATGCTTACAGTAGACAGTGAGGCCAGTCATGAGCCAATGTATCCTGACCTAGTGTTAACAAAAGTGAACAGTAAGTCAAGCTCATTAGCAAAGAGTTTCATGTTTGTTTTTCTCCAAGGCATATTCTCTGTCTTGACAGTACATCATAGCAAGTTGCTTCTCATAAGGCTAACCATAGCTACGCCACTTGAAAAGATTCCATGCAAAGCTGAGAGCACAATCTGACCTTGTGCCATCATGTTGATTGAGGCATTAGACCGTGAGGACGTTGAGCAAACCGAACAAGTGCAGTGTCTCAGAGCTGGTAATGGCAATTTGTGTCGACCACCCTCTGTCTCAGTTGGTTGATGTGCTCTGCTCTTAAACTGGGCTCTACACCTGTCTCTCAGCTAATGAAGGAGGTGTCCATGGTGACTCTCAAATGGGGCACCATACCTCTTTTGTGAATAAAGCCTTGCTCCTTAGAACTTGTGCCCTTATTTCTTGAGACAAGGATATGTCTCTGTCTGTGGTTTAGTAGAACGCCGTTGACCCACTTCTAATGACATTCCCCCACCCCCACACACAAACAAATACACACACACACACACACACACACACACACACACACATGTTTCCTGCAGTGTTTTTTATGTTTGTTCTTAGAAACAGTTTCTGTGCAAATTCACTAGCAGGGGTCTTGTTGTGCATCAAAAATAAATACTGGAGTAGGATTTGTCCAGGCAAATATAGAGTTGCTAGGCAACTGTTGTTGGCATCGGATGCAAGAATTGAAGTGAAGGAGGCGTTGTGTGGAATGAAAAAAAGGACCAAATACGTTTTGGGGCAGTGCCAATTTCATCAGGTTGGGATTCAACAATTATTGATATACTGGATTATTTTAAGATAAATTTTTTGTAAGAGTCTTTTGTATGCAAAATCAGATGTAAATTGAGTCATAATGAAAATAAACTGCAGCTGATTTCATATTTGAGAGAATGATTTCACCAAGTGACTAACTGAAAATGTCAACTTCACAATGGCTCGCTGTGTGTACAGGAACACAGGTGTTTTGCCCACTCAGGTCTATATCTACTGTAACTGCTTTGAATGATGTTTTAAGGAAAATGAGGTATTACACGTATCCATTATATTTGAGGGGCATTCCCATATAGAGCAGCAGGGTTTACACTGACTCATTGCACTGTTTCAGCTGGATGTCACCAGGACGGCTCATGCTAGAGAACCTTATGACATCCTTATTTTATTTTTTGTTCCTATTTCAATTGTTCCATACAGCAGTTAGTCATGACATCCAAACTATACTGTTTTCCTCAGTTATGTATATATTGGAGCAACCACTACTTTAAAACAATTCTTATTGTGTTTATTTGTATGGTTTTCTCATATTAAATGCCTAAAGTTAATAATGACCATGTCAGCATTTCTTGATGAAGTGTCCATGTCATATTCACTAAGAAGCTGCTATCTACATTATATCTATGTACATATGCTCGATATAACTGCTTTATACTGTACGTAATACATATAGGAATCTCTTAGTTTTGAATATTAGTCAGAATGAGCTTAGAGATAACATATATAATGCTGGAATTGCAAGTATTAAAAACCTTACTAGCAGATGTATGGTCAAAACAGACTAATGTAGGCATTATGGTTCATACTGAAAAGGCAGAAACATGTCATATTATAATAGCTAAACTTTTGAACAACTGTGTATGTTAAAGAAAGAAGTATAACAATGTATGATTTCTAAAGTTATGCTTCAAGGTTTCAGAAGTGGTAAATATTAAATGTCTTCATTTTTCCATTATAAATGGAATCTATAGCATTTTATACTTTCATTATTACACAAGATCACATGTTCTTGGGTAGATATTTTAAGCTCTGTCAATGTATGACACTTTTATTAATATGAAATTATTAATAAATATTGAAATCGAACAATTTAAATTACTGGCACTGCATCAACTATCTAACAATATTTCATTCAGCACCAAATGCTATCCAGCTCCTTCCAGTTAAAAATGTAGTTACTGTCTTTGTGTAACTTTCTTAATGATATCTTTGAAATTCCTAGGAATTTAAGGATTCAATTTCACTTGTACTAATAACGAAAGTTTGCTAATACTGTTATATGCTTCTTCAGACACCCCCCCCTCCCTCCCCCATCCCCCTGCCGCCCCAAACACACACACACAAAAATTAGGAACGCAAGTAAACATTTTGACTATATGGGCAGCCTCTTTTTGAAGAGAATACATGCTTATACAAAAACAGTTCATGAGAATATGCTCATTGTCGAATATCTCAAATATTACAGGGGATAGTATAACTGAATCACCAGGCTGGAATTACATTGTTAATAGAAAGTAAGTATGCATACTTTTCACTTTTTTATTTCCATTAATTTTGTCTCTTCAGATGTGAAATCAGTTGTAAATTGACAAGCTGTCACAGGGTCACAGTGGAAATATGTCACAACAGACCGCAGTTCATTATTATTCCACAGTGTGACTAACGTCTAATTGGATTTTAAAATCAGGTTAATGGATATACATCATTAAAATATTCATGCTGGCATCATGATGAATTTCAGGATTCACCAGTCAGAGTCACATAAAGGTTTAACTTCTGAAAAACTTCTGAAGTACTGCTTTCTGTCTATATATATGCAGGTGCAGGTCATAAAATTCGAATGTCATCAAACAGTTGATTTATTTAAGTAATTCCTTTCAAAAAGTGAAACTAGTATAATGTATACATTCATTACACACAGACTGATATATTTCAAGTGTTCATTCCTTTTAATTTGATTATTATAACTGACAACTAATGAAAAACCCAAAATCAGTATCTCAGAAAATTAGAATATTGTGAAAAGGTTCAATATCGAAGACACCTGGTGCCACACTCTAATCAGCTAATTAACTCAAAACACCTGCAAAGGCTTTAAATGGTCTCTCAGTCTAGTTCTGTAGGCTACACATTCATGGGGAAGACTGCTGACTTGACAGCTGTCCAAAAGACGACCATTGACACCTTGCACAAGGAGGGCAAGACACAAAAGTTCATTGCTAAAGAGGCTGGCTCTTCACAGAGCTCTATGTCCAAGCACATTAATAGAGAGGAAAAGGGAAGGAAAAGATGTGGTAGAAAAAAATGTACAAGCAATAGGGATAACCACACCCTGGAGAGGATTGTGAAACAAAACCCATTCAAAAATGTGGGGGAGATTCACAAAGACTGGACGGCAGCTGGAGTCAGTGCTTCAAGAACCACCACGCATAGATGTATGCAAGACATGGGTTTCAGCTGTTGCATTCCTTGTGTCAAACCACTCTTGAACAATACACAGCATCAGAAGCGTCTCGCTTCTGACTGCTGCTGAATGGTCAGAAGTTATGTTCTCTGATGAAAGTAAATTGTGCATTTCCTTTAGAAATCAAGGTCCCAGAGTCTGGAGGATGAGAGGAGAGGCGATCCACGTTGCTTGAAGTCCAGTGTAAAGTTTCCACAGTCAGTGATGGTTTGGGGTGCCATGTCATCTGCTGGTGTTGGTCCACTGTGTTTTCTGAGGTCCAAGGTCAACGCAGCCATCTACCAGGAGGTTTTAGAGCACTTCATGCTTCCTGCTACTGACCAACTTTATGGAGAGGAAGATTTCATTTTCCAACAGGACTTGGCACCTGCACACAGTGCCAAAGCTACCAGTACCTGGTTTAAGGACCATGGTATCCCTGTTCTTAATTGGTCAGCAAACTCCGCTCAACTTAACCCTATAGAAAATATATGGGGTATTGTGAAGAGGAAGATGTGATACGCCAAACCCAACAATGCAGAAGTGCTGAAGGTAACTATCAGAGCAACCTGGGCTCTCATAACACCTGAGCAGTGCCACAGACGGATCGACTCCATTGCTGCAGTAATTCAGGCAAAAGGAGCCCCAACTAAGTATTGAGTGCTGTACATGCTCATACTTTTCATCTTCATACTTTTCAGTTGGCCAACATTTCTAAAGGTCCTTTTTTTGTATTGGTCTTTAAGTAATATTCAAATTTTCTGAGATACTGATTTTGGGGTTTTCATTAGTTGTCACTTATAATCATCAAAATTAAAATTAATAAACACTTGAAATATATCAGTCTGTGTATAATGAATGTATGCATTATACTAGTTTCCCTTTTTGAATGGAATTACTGAAATAAATCAACTTTTTGATGATATTCTAATTTTATGACCTGCACCTGTGTGTGTGTGTATATATATATTTAGTACTATAAAGAGTATTATACTATCAGCGTACTGTCAAGATACTATCATTTGGCATCTTAATACATTGTAACTCAACAAAAGAGTTTCTAATCTGCATCTACAAAAGCTGTCGTAGCAAAACCTGTAGCACATAAACATGTTTATAAATGACTTGACTTAACAACCTAAGTAATAAAAAATAGGTTTTAGGATAAAGCCTTGAGATTAAGTATGCCACAAAGTAGACTCCTGTTGTTGACGCACTGAAAGAAATGTGGAAATAATTTGCTGTTTTTTTAGTTATACATACTTTTTTTCCCCTATTACTTATTTCACTGTAGTATTGACCTAATTCTAATTTAAGGGCAGGCAGCTGTCTGAACATAGTCTCTACAGTATATCAAACACAAATCCATTTTTCATCCAAAGTTGACCTGTCATTCATTAAGTGATGATGTAATAACTTTTTTTAGTGTTTCCCTGTGAGTTTTAGCCCCACTCACACAAGTAATCATTTTAGGATGAAAATTAATTTAGGGATCTTTACATGCTTATCTAGATACTGTATATCCATCCCTATATCTACCCTTCTGTCCCGCCATCCACCCTTCAATGTATGTATGTCCATGCATTCATCCATCAATTTATTTATTTATTTATTTATTTATTTATTTATAGTATGCGGTGATAAAGTATTTCTGTTTGTGATTTCTTCTGTATTTGTGTATATCATACTAAAAGTTTTAGATCTTGAAAAGAAATACACAATAAAACAAAGGAAACCTGAGTCAATGCACTACAGTTTTTATAATTTTTTCATCTTTATTCATTCGAGTCAGGACTTGACTAGGCCACTCCAAAATTTTAATTTAGCTTTTTTTTTTGAGTCATTCAGAGTTGGACTTATTCTCATGCTTTGAATCATTGTCTTGCTACATAATCCCGTTGCGCTTCAGTTTCCTTTTACAGACTGAAGACTGGACATTCTCCTTTAAGATTTTCTGGTACAGAACAGAATTCATGTTTCCCCACAATTATTGTATGTTGTCCAGGCCTTGAAGCAGTAAAGCAACCCCACACCATCACACTTTCACCACCATGCTTGACTGATGATGTTTGTGTTCTTTTTATGGAATTTGGTGTCTGATCATCGGCAGATGTAATGGGACTCCTGTCTTCCAAACAGTTCCACTTTCGACTCATCAATCCACAGGACATTCTCCCAAAAGGTTTGAGGATCATCAAGGAGTGTATCGTCCAAATTCAGATGAGCCTAAATGTTCTTCTGGGTTAGCAGTGGTTTTCACCTTACCACTCTTCCATGTATGCCATTTTGCTTAGTGTCTTTCTGATAGTGGAGTCATGAACAGCGGCCTTTACTGATGGAAGGGAGGCATTTAGGTCCTTTGATGATGTCCTTGGCTCTTTTGTGACTTCCTGGATGAGTAGTTACTGTGCTCTTGGAGGAATTTTGGATGTTCTTTCACTTCTGGTAAGGTTCACTACTGTGCAGAGTTTTTCAGTTTGGAGATAACGGCTCTCGTTGTAGTTCTCTGGAGTCCTCGAGGCTTTGAAATAGCTTTGTATCCCTTCCCAGACTGATGTATTTCAATCACCTTCTTCCTCATAATTTCTGGAACTTTTCTATTTTGGCATAGTGTGTTACTGAGTAAGATCTTTTAACCAACTTCATGCTGTTGAAATAGTTCTATTTAAGTGTTGATTTGATTGAACAGGGTTTGCAGTAATCAGGCCTGGTTGTGTCTAGTCCAGCTGAACCCCATTATCAATGCAGTTTCATATACAGTGCCTTGCGAAAGTATTCGTCCCCCTTGAACTGTTCGACCTTTTGCCACGTTTCAGGCCTCAAACATAAAGATATAAAACTGTAATTTTTTGTGAAGAATCAACAACAGG
>JAFFST010052706.1:12156-22294 GCA_022414735.1 Noturus placidus
GACCGAATACTTTCGCGAGGCACTGTATTTGTGGAATTAGTATTAGTATCTAATGAGGGCAAATAGATTTTCACACAGGCCCAGTTGGTATTTGATTTTTTTTCATTCAATAAATAACATTATAATTTACAAACTGTATTTTGTGTTTACTCAGGTTGCATTTGTTTTATCTTAGATTTTGTTTTCATTTCTGTTTAATTTCACAATTTTTAATGAGATGTACACAAAAACAGAATAAAGCAAATACTTTTTCATAGCTCTGTAGTTTAAACCATTCTTTCACAGCTCTACCCATTTATGTCTATCTATCCATCCATTCATTAATGCATTAATTCCTTCATTCATTCGTTTATTTATATTTTAAATAAATCACATTTACAGTATGGCTGTGTGTTGAGTTATTTTGAAAGGACAGTAAATTTACACTGTTACACAAGCTGTACACTCACTACTTTACAAAGTGTCATTTCTTCAGTGTTGTCACATGAAAAGATATCAACAAATATTTACAAAAATGTGAGGAGTGTACTCACTTTTGTGAGATACTGTATGTCTGTCCATCTATCCATGCAACCATCCATCCATTGATCCATCTGTTTCTCTGTGTGTTTTTCACTCTATCCCACTGTCTGTTCAGAGATTTGCTGTAGGCTACCCTGTAATTTTTGGTTGCCAGGTGACTCTTAACGCTGCCAGGCTTCAGAGGAAAAGTCAAGTGGGAAGGGGGATGGGGTGGTTATCACATCTACTCAGTCTGCTTGGGTATGAATAACTCAGCTCTAAATGTATGGCTGATGCTGTCCTGACAGTATTTGTTTAATTAAAAGCAAATCAAAGTCCTGATTAAGTATTTAATTACCAGTTAATTATGGGCTCCAAATAAGCGACTTTATAATCTGCATTGTACTTCAGATCCATTCAAGCATATAAAATCCACTCATTATTTCTTATTGTACTGCTGTAGTAGTGTCATATAAAAATTACAGCATTAGTGTAAGCATTGTATTACTGTTGTGAGGCCTTCATGCCACTCATGTGAGTGGTGTAAAATCAGGCTATCAATTATGCCCCATTATCACTGCAAAGTAAATATTAAACTGTACACACTAAAATCAGTACCTGAACAACAAAAATGTGACATAATGTTATTAATTAACGTGGAGAAGAGACATTGTCAGATCATAGCAGGTTTGGCTTAGTGGAGAAACCATGTATTCCTTCCAAAAGAAGCCAAAGAAGAAAGGTAGTTTATTCAAAATGATCTAACACTGCTTATGACACACCACCAAATCAGCCATCTATGTTTGGTTGTGAGGGTCAGCACTGGTGGAAGAATTTGGCTTTGTATTTGATGCCACAGATTAAGTCTAATCAAACACTGAAATAACAATATTACTATATTTTTCTACTGTTCATTGACAAACAGTTATTTTTATAGCAAAAAGCCTAAGGTGCTAATCTAGCAACACAACGTAGGTGAGTATAGAGGTGTTTTGATCAGTTTTATTGCCAAAGTATTGATTATAAATGCTTATGCATGCACAATGCAGTGTACACTTGTATGAATGGTGAACTTGTGGGTACATATTTGGCAGAGGACACAAATCTCGTAATGACGAGGCTGGACTGGTTAAAACAATAATGTCAAAAAGGGTCCAGATTGCATATCTACACAAGGGTGAAAGTCAGTTCAGGACAAAGAAGACTCAAATCAGGTACTGACAATGGAAACCTACACCATGTAACAACATGTAACAAGGCTGACAGAAATCAGATCATGACAAGACGGACCTGGATCAGGTAACGACAAATCAGACCCAAATGGGGTAAAGACAAGGCAGACCAAGATCGCGTAATAATGATGGGGAACCAAGATTAGGTAACAACAAAGGAGGCCCAGATAAAGTAATGACAAGGGGGTGGCAGATGAAGTAACAAGATGGAGTCTTGGGGGAAACAGACTGGCTAACAACCTGGTGGTCATAGGTCATGCAGCAAAGCAAAGGGAGACGAATGACCTACAGTGGTTAATGACATGAGAAATGAAGGCCGAGTAAAAGCACACAAAATGTTAGTGTATCCTTATCTGATCATCATGAAAGGAGTTATAGCATCAGTATCTTAGATACGGTGGACTGCTCGATGTTAACCACTACAGCTTTCAGTTTCTCCCACTACAGTTCATAATAATAGTCAGTGCCCGGTATCTTGGTGCAGTGGGCTAGTTGACATTCTGCTGAGCAGAGTCCAACAGTGTGTGCAGAATGATGGTTTGTGTGGGGCCTGTTAGAGAATTGTACTGTTCTCGCTGCCAAGGTCGAGTGTGCTTATGTTAAAAGCATAACGCAAATACTCCACAAAATTTAACTGTCTAATACAGTCCTTTTAATGATATTATTGGCTGCTTTGTTTCAGTTGATATTTTTACTGTTTATATACTTTCAAATTTTGCTAGTGTTTTTGCTTTAGTCTCGTGAAAAAAAAATGCAGCTAGGTTTAATCTGTTTATAAACATACAGCTAGGTGTCCTGCACGGGTCTGGCATATTATCTGGGGTGACTTATCCTGCCTTTTGCCAAGTGTTACCGTGATATTATCCTGATTCACTGTGAGCCTAAGATAAAATATTTATGATGATGAATGAAAATACAATGTACTGGATCTATTATACAGTCCATACAGGATTTTGCTGGGTTTGTTGTTTTGTGATTGTTGCTGCCTGAAATGCTTGTTTTGGATTTTTTCGAAATTTGCGATGCAACTTGCAGAGTTTTTTTTTTTGTGTTTTTTGCGGAAAACTACTTGAATTGGCGATATGACAATTGTACGAAATTGTTTTGCATAATCTTTTGCAGCGATGTTTGTTGGTAAATGAGACCTTTTAGGTGTACTCATGTTCAATGCACGTGAATCAATGAGGGCTTTGACTGAGTGCCCGTTGTGATGACATCATGTAGTCAGTATAATAATATAAGCAATTATCTTATGTTTCCAGCATCCTTAGTATCCAATTGCGTGAATGTGAAAGAATTTTCAGAAGTGTATTTTGGGTGAATATTAAAATTATTTGTACCAGTATATTTTGTGAGAACGTGGTAGCATTTTTGATAAATGTGAGGGAATTTAGTTAGCGTTAGTGTGATAGTCAAATCGTTTTGTGGCAGAACATTTTGAGTTAATGTGAAATCATTTTGTGCGAATGTTTAAGTGATTAGTAATAATATAGGGGCATTTAGTGTGAATGTAAGAGCATTTTGTCTGAACATGAGAGGTAAAGCTTAAATAATAACCAAAATGGCATTACCTTTGGCAGGATGTAGAGAGTTGTAGAACTTTGTAAAGGCACATACTATATTATACTGTAGTTTAAAGAGCTCTAGAGGAATCCAAAACAAACATGTTTGTATGTTTGTTTGTTTTTTTTTAAGAAGGAGTGTTCAAGCAGGCCGACATTGCTCAGCAGACATGACCACTTCTGCCAAAGACAGTTCTACAGTCACCTCCACCTCATAAATGTTATTCTGATTCCCTTTTAACAATTCTGTATGATTCTGCAGTCGTGAGAGGGTTCAATATGTATCTGTAGACTGTAATTACATTTCCACTGCCCCTCCAAACATGAATAAAACATGACATGGCAGTGTATATCGCTCGACCATATGCAAACAAACCATTTTGCACAGCTCCCATAAACCATCCTTATCATACACGCATCAGTGTGGCCTGATGGTCAGGACTTTACCATTCATTACAGCAGGAAAATCAAAGTGGCTGGCACTCTGCCCATATGTAATTTACCCAGCCTGTGCAGCGGTGCTTTGTTTCCATAACCATATTAAGACTTACAAAGGAGAAAAGGCATTAGAGAAGTAGTATTAGGAGAAAGGTCTGGCCGCAGATACCAGTGGTATCTATAAGTGGGAAAGGTGGACAAGTCTTTTATTTAATAAGTGATGCCAAAGAACTGTAGCTGTAACACTATGCTGTGCACTGGGACCAAAATAAATGAAGATACCTGAGGAGATCCTTACAATTCCGTTCGGTATTAATGCATTTCAGCAAAAGTTGCTATTTACAGTAGCTGTTACACTGTGTAATATTTTAGGTTATCTAATAGCAGCTATTAAATGAACAGCATAAATTAATATCTGGCTAATTGAATATCATAATTAAGTTACAATTTTAGAAACAACTGTAGACTTAGCATTCTAGATACACCTCCAAAATAGCATACTTTGCTACTGATAAAACTGTATAAATAAATACATAAAAATGTATTGATCTTTCATCTTTATTCATTTAATTTTTGATGTTCCTATTCTGCTGAAGGCACTAATTTTAATGACATGAGCTAGATCCCAAATCACATACTACTGCACTGAATAGTATGTCTAAATTGTATCAATAACAATACCACTATATAATGGGGGGAAATACGTAGTGGATGCGCCAACATTTTTTTTCAGTAAATATATTTCCTATGAGGTTATTCACATGAAATTTTCACCAGACATCAGTATTAACTCAAGAAATCTGGAAATATAAAGAATTCACAACATTAAAGTCCATAAATAAAGTTATGTGTAATAAAGTGGAATAACACGGGGAAAAAAAGTATTGAACACACTAACTGAAATTTATTTAATACTATGTGGAGAAACCTTTGTTTGTAATGACCGCTTCAAGACACTTCCTGTATGAAGAAATGTATGGGCCGCATTATTCAGGTGTGATTTTGGTCCATTCTTCTAAACATATTGTCTTTAAATCTTGTTCAATTGGATTCGAGTCAGGTGATTGACTGGGCCATTCGAACACCTTGATTTATTTTTTTCTGAAACCAATTGAGAGTTTCCTTTGCTGTATGCTTTGGATCGTTGTCTTGCTGGAAGCTCCACCCACATCTCATCGTCATCATCCTTGTAGATGGCAGCAGATTCTTCTCAAGAATCTCAAGGTAAAAGGCTTCATTCATCGTTCCTTCAGTTATATGAAGTCTCCAAGTACCATGCGATGAAAAACTTCACTGTTGGTGTAGTGTTTTTAGGGTGATGTACAGTGCCATTTCTTCTCCAAACATGGTATGACAGCCAAAAAGTTCAATTTTGCTTTGACCAGACTACACTCTCCCAGTATTTCATAGGCTTGTCCAAATGAGCTGTAGCAAACTTTAAACGAGCTTCGACATGCCTTTTCTTTAGAAATGGAGTCTTGTGGGTGAGCGTGAGCGGTGGAGTGCATTGCCTACTGTTTTCTCTGTGATGATGGTATCTGCTGCCTCCAAGTGTTTCTGGAGCGCTTTCCGAGTGGTCCTTGGTCTACTCTTCTGACTTTTCTTCTGACTCTCTGGACAGAAATCTTGTGAGGAGCTCCTGTGTGTGGCCGGTTGATGATGGAGTGATGTTGCTTACACTTGTGGATAATGGCCCCAATGGTGCTTACTGGAGGATTCAGAAGTTTTTTAATATTTCTGTATCCGATTCCATCAATATGGTTTGCAACAATAAGGTTGCGAAGGTCTTGGGACAGCTCTTTGCTTTTACCCATCATAAGATGTTTCTTGTGTGACATCTTGGTAACAAAAAGGCTTTTTATAGACCATCAATTGTCATTCCACTTTATTACACATAACTTTATTTATGGGGCATTTATGTGTAGATATCTCGAGTTAATTCTAATGGCTGGTGAACATTTCATGTGAATAACGTCATTGGAAATATATTTACTGAATAAAATGTTGATGCGTCCAATACTTATTTCCCCCCACTGCACATGTGGCATAGCATACTAGTTAGTAATATGTGTAATTTGTGATTTTATAACCAGCATGCAGTATATATTAGAGGCCCCAAGCATCTGAACTATTCACGCTGTTCAAATCTGGCTAAAAAAAAAAAACCTTAAAAAAAAAAATTATTTATAAAAAAATGGATGGATTTTCATCAGGATTCCACCAACATACTAGTGTTACTGTTCATTCATCTGTTTAAAAATTATGCTGTGCAGAACTGAATTGTTGTTTGTTTTTTTGTTTTTTTACAAACTGTCGTGCATACATGCTTGGTAAACAGGTATAAATCTGAGAAGGTGGTATATTGTATATTGTTGTGATAAACTGCTAAAGACTTATCCTACGTTCACACTAGCAATAAACAACTGCGACTGTGGCAAGCGACAAAGCGACAATACAGCAAAAAAGCAAATGACTTTTGAATTGAGATTTTCTCAGTTCTGTGCAAATTAGGTACGACATGTTTGAGCAACAAATTCCAAAGATTGGCTCATATGACTTCTCAGGCCAGTCCTATGCCATGTGGGACATTTCTTAATTTCCTCATTCACAGCTTTAGTTCCTGGAACTTGTTCCCATGTAGGGTTTGACATGCAAAAATGGAAGAAAACGTACACCTTTTTTTTTTTTTTATCTTATCCTGTCATATGGCATCTCATTAAATCTGTATAGAGACATTACAAAGGAAAATAAACCTTGGGAGAAAGATAGAGTGTTGGAGCCTCTGGCATCATGTACAGTGGGGGAAAAAAGTATTTGATCCCCTGCTGACTTTGTACGTTTGCCCACTGACAAAGAAATGATCAATCTATAATTTTAATGGTAGGTTTATTTGAACAGTGAGAGACAGAATAACAACAAAAAATCCAGAAAAACGCATGTAAAAAATGTTATAAATTGATTTGCATTTTAATGAGGGAAATAAGTATTTGACCCCCTCTCATTCAGAAAGATTTCTGGCTCCCAGGTGTCTTTTATACAGGTAACGAGCTGAGATTAGGAGCACACTCTTAAAGGGAGTTATCCTAATCTCAGTTTGTTACTTGTATAAAAGACACCTGTCCACAGAAGCAATCAATCAATCGGATTCCAAACTCTCCACCATGGCCAAGATTAAAAAGCTCTCCAAGGATGTCATGGACAAAATTGTAGACCTACACAAGGCTGGAATGTGCTACAAGACCATTGCCAAGAAATTTGGTGAGAAGAACAGTTGGTGCGATTATTCGCAAATGGAAGAAACACAAAAGAACTGTCAATCTCCCTCGGCCTGGGGCTCCATGCAAGATCTCACCTCGTGGAGTTGCAATGATCATGAGAACAGTGAGGAATCAGCCCAGAACTACACGGGAGGATCTTGTCAATGATCTCAAGGCAGCTGGGACCATAGTCACCAAGAAAACGATTGGTAACTACGCCGTAAATAACTGAAATCCTGCAGCGCCCCTGCTCAAGAAAGCACACATACATGCCTGTCTGAAGTTTGCCAATGAACATCTGAATGATTCAGAGGACACCTGGGTGAAAGGTCAGATGAGACAAAAATGGAGCTCTTTGGCATCAACTCAACTCGCCGTGTTTGGAGGAGGAGGAATGCTGCCTATGACCCCAAGAACACCATCCCCACCGTCACACATGGAGATGGAAACATTATGATTTGGGGGTGTTTTTTAATAAGGGGACAGGACAACTTCACCGCATCAAAGGGACGATGGACAGGGCCATGTACCGTCAAATCTTGGGTGAGAACCTCCTTCCCCCAGGGCATTGAAAATGAAAAGTAATTACCAAGCAATTACCAAGTACTAAGTCATGTTTTGCAGAGGGGTCAAATACTTATTTCCCTCATTAAATTGCAAATCAATTTATAACATTTTTTACATGCGTTTTTCTGGATTTTTTTGTTGTTATTCTGTCTCTCACTGTTCAAATAAACCAACCATTAAAATTATAGACTGATCATTTCTTTGTCAGTGGGCAAACGTACAAAATCAGCAGGGGATCAAATACTTTTTTCCCCTTACTGTATGTAGCTAGTACAGTTAGCTTTCTTTGTTAAGATGCAGCCATTTGTCACTTCACTGTGTGAATGTAGGTGGTTAGAGTGATCCATTTCAAACAATATTATACTATTTTCCCTTTGCAGAATAACTGAAACCTCACGCTGCATCTGCACTGTTATATAGCTTTTTCTGACCAGTTTGAAAATTGGAAACATATACCAAGACGAATAGAAAAGCAGTAATATTAAAATTATATGGTTATTATAGCATTCCAATTATATCACTGTTCCACTGCTAGTTTCTTAAGTAAGGAAATAAAAACAGCTGGTGCGACTCTGTCTGTGTGTATTGGTTGGTGTTTAATAAAAGTGAGTGGGAGATTTGAAAGGATGCGTGATACATGGAAGGTGGACAGGATTATTTAATTTACAAATACATACACACACACACACACACACACACACACACACACACACACACATCATGCCCATTTATCATACCCCTCAATTGTCTCTGCTCTCATCTGTATTCCAATAGTGCTTATTTGTGCAACTTGTGAATTTGCCTTGTCTTACTTCCCTTGTTTTTTGTGATTTTAAGCACTGTTCTACCACTTAACAGCCCAAGTAAAGTCTGTTACCCTATTTCATTGGTAATTGAGTTGACTATAGAATAGAATAGGATTGATCCTATAGAGGCACTATAAGATTTGACATTAGCGAGAAAGCAAGGTGATACAGTTAACCTCCAGTTGTTTCTTTTTACTAACACTTACTTTTCCAGCTTTTTTTTTGAGACATCTTGTGGCCATCAAATACAAAATTCCCTTATTATGCACATAAATGGTACATTTCCTCAGTTTAAACATTTGATATGTTTTCTATGTTCTATTCTGAATAACATATGGGTTTATGATATTTGCAAATCATTGCATTCTGTTTTTATTTATATCTTACACAGCGTCCCAACTTTTTTTGGAATTGCAGTTGTATTTACTTAACACCAGACTAAACACATAGTCCAACCTGAAAAGTGCCCTAAAATATAAAATCAGCATACTTGATTGGATTTCTGGAGACTTCCAGTCCGCTACAGCGCTCAAGCAGAATTAAACAGAAAAAAGAAAGCACTGAGAACCAAGAAAGTTCGACCCTACGTCTGCCAACATCTTAATTATAGAGCTTTCATAACAAGATATGCTGAATTAAGCATGAATGCATAGTTTATGTGTTGTGATTGCTAAAGATGAAGCTCACTCCCTTTTTTACATTTATATATTTAAAGTAAAAAGGGGCAAATTCTGGTGAACTAAATGTCAGCATTGGAAAATCATTTATTATTCACACATTGTACTGTATACTGCAGCCAGCAACGCAAACATTAACCTCATTAAAAATCTAGTATAGATTCAGATTCCCAAGGGCTTTAAAGTTTTGCCGAAGTTACAGAATGCTGTGATTATGAATCGCCTGTCACTATTTTCAGAGTTCCTAATAGCAGGAGGGTCTAGTCAATAATCCAATAAGCACTTGTGGTCTGTGGATGATAACGGCTTAGCACTGAGTCTACACAATACAACTCTGCTAAAGGAAAAAAAAAACCTGCCAAGTAACCACAGGAGCCTCAGGTAAAAAACCAGAACGTAAAAAGTCGCTCAGCAAATGGCAGATAAAATGTGGTTGGGCAAGATTTAGGGGAAACAATAGCAAATGTCTGCTTTTTAAGCCTTAAGAAGCAAAACAAATGTGTCCTTTTCAATTGCCGACATGATTTCCTTAAGACACTTAAGTCCTGCCATCTATTAAAATGCTTAATCAAGTGATTGTAGTACTTTCTGTTTTAGATCCATTCATTCATCTGTTTTATTCTAGTCAGGGTTGCATTGAATCTCAGAAACACTGAGCATGAAGCAGGAATAAACCATGTCTGTTCAAACAAGTCAGGACTGTGCAGGACACCATGAAAACACTCATTCACACTTAGGAGTCATTTAGTGTCACCAATCCACCCACTGGCATGATTTTGGGAGGTTAGAGGAAAGCAGAGAACCTGAAGGAAACCCAGACTGACACAGGGAGAACATGTGAAACTCCACACAGCTCCACACACCTGAGTTCAGGATTGAAATGGGCAGCATGGAGCTGCGAAGAGGCAACGCTATGTACTGTACGACCATGCCATATACAGTGGTGTGAAAAAGTGTTTGCCCCCTTCCTCATTTCCTGTTCCTTTGCATGTTTGTCACACTTAAGTGTTTCGGAACATCAAACCAATTTAAACAATAGTCAAGGACAACACAAGTAAACACAAAATGCAATTTGTAAATGAAGGTGTTTATTATTAA
>JAFFST010052707.1:10674-24428 GCA_022414735.1 Noturus placidus
GAATAATTTTGCACGCCCGATTTTTCAGTTTTTTATTTGTTGAAAAAGTTTGAAATATCCAATAAATTTCGTTCCACTTCATGATTGTGTCCCACCTGTTGTTGATTCTTCACAAAACATTACAGTTTTATATCTTTGTTTGAGGCCTGAAATGTGGCAAAAGGTCGAACAGTTCAAGGGGGCCGAATACTTTCGCAAGGCCCTGTATATATGTATGTATATATATATATATATATATATATATATATAATCACATTAAACTCAGTTCATCAATTACCACAAAAGGTTACAGCATCAACAAAGTGATAATCTTGAAAGAATGAAACCTTCATGGGCTGAAAATATTACTCATGGTATTGATCTTACATGCATGTTTTGGTAATTTTTTTGGACTTACACAGATTAATGTACATGTTTAATGTAATGACTTACACAGCAGCATAGAGTCCTCCACAGCAAGAGTGAATGAAACCTCTTACAACAGTATGAAGAACAAAGGACATCAACTATGACAGTGAGGGAGAGAAAATGATATTTACAATGATATGTATACATAGATATAGATATTCACACACAAAGGTATGTATACAGGTGTGTGTACTACCTGGACAGGAAGGTTGTCTATCAAGGATGTGGTGCCAAACAACACCAGCAAGAGGTTAGTGAAGATAAAAGCTGTGATTGCATTGGTGAGTTTCTGGATCTTTCTGTCTCTCTTGGGTGGACTGTGGGAAAATATTAATTAATATATTAAAAGTGATAGATTATGATATTAATTAAACTGAGCTACTTGTTAGAGCTCTGTTGTCTTTTCCACTTTCTATAGCCACCTGTTCTGTCCATCCACCAAGCTACTGTTCTCCTCGCACTCTTTCATCTTCCAGTCCATGATGTACCCAATAAGAGGGGAGGTCAGGAGACACAGCAGCTGCATAGTGCCGAAGATAGACGAGTAGAAGCTCACTGAGGAAATGCATACAGCACACATCAGATATTACGTATTACAATATCCTTGTAATGAAAATAGTCAATGCATTCATGGAAAAATGTCTAAATTGCCCTCCTTGTTAACTTAATGTTGGGGTTTTCTTACCTTGCTCTTCTGCTTCTTTCACCAACTCTTCTGGAGCTGGGCAGAAGAGAGATAGAAGATAACGTTAAGCATGTAAACACACAGATAACACATGTTTTCTGTTTCGCTGAGAATGCTTTCAATGATTGAGTATTATGTGTGAGGCCATTCCCTCAATGGACTGGAAGCACTTTAATGCATTTTGCCTTAAGTATTCAGAATGCCAAACATTTTTAACACAGCTACAGAATCCATCCATCCATCCATCCATCCATCCACGCATCCATCCACACATCCATCCATCCATCCATCCATCCATCCACCTTCCATACCATTTCTGTTGCACAAGGTCACGGGGAGCCAGGAGCCTATCCCATGGAACTCGGGGCACAAGGCAGGGGACAATCTGGATGTGGTGCCAACCCACCACAGGGCACAATCACACACACATTCACACACTAAAGACAATTTAGTGATGCCAAACAGCCTACAGTGCATGTCTTTGGACTTGGGTTGTAAACCTGAGGGCATCTAAAGGACTGGGAGAACATGCTAACTTTATGCACACAGGGCAGAGGCGGGGCTCAAACCCCCATCCCCACGACGCAAACATGCTCACCCCTAAGCCATTGTGCCTCCCACCGCTACAGAATATTTTCAATAAATGCAAACAAATTGGCATTCTGGATAAACCTATTATTTGTCATTTGCTCTCAGTCCCCTGGAACTTTTTTTGTTTTTGGATGAATATGAGGTTACACAGATGCAAACCTCTGTCATCCACTACTATGGGAAAAGCCGAAGAACTTTCAACAGAAAAGAGACAAATGCTTGTTGATCTGCACAAACCAAGTAATTGATATAAAAATATAAGAGGAGTTAAAAATAAAAAAATTAATAAGTCAGACCATGTCTGAAAAACATCTTCACTGTTCACTGGCAAAAATAAAGTTAGATATTTGCCAGCAAATTGACTTATACTATAAGCACACTGCAAACCCACACAGTGAAGAGGATGGAGGAGGAGGGAAAAAAGAACAAATATCACAGTTTCATAATTGCACAGTTTAGCTAATTGTTGTATTTGTTAAGACTCAAAATCAGCCGTTAAAAATCCCTTTCATAAAAACAAACTGTTCGGAATAACAGTTTTCTGGTGAACATGGCATCTGTGTAACTAAGTCACATCCGATTCAACCTTAATTTCAAAATCAGTCAATACGGACAGTATGGGATGCTCACCATTGGGGTCACCGTGTGTAACCAGGAACTCCAGCATCTTATTCATGCCTCCCATATAAAATATGATGCGGAGCTGGGTGATCGCCATTGTGATCAAACTCCACAAGAAGATGGCAGAACACACAGAACGGCGAAATGGCTGGGTACCTAAAAGTACACAGACACCACATGTAATACGGTATGCTTTTCTGTGATTGCAGATGTGTGCACATGTAAGCACTGTATGTATGCATGTGTTTGTGTAACTCTCACCCTGGCACTGTGCAGCTGCTCCATTGCTTTGTTTATACTCATCCAAAACCTGTTTTTTAGTAATTTCCCGTGCTACAGTGGTTACATGACTATAGCAGCGATCCCCTGTCACTTTATGATCCATTGCTACACCACTCAGCTTTACTTTTTTTCTGTAATGTGGGGGGGGGGGGGGGGGGGAATGAAGCAAATATTATTATACAAATGAATAAACAAATGTACAAACTATTCAGTTGCAACTAATAGTTGACAACTATTCAGTGGTTCTTAGACATTCTTTTAGAAGAAAAAAAGTCTAATTTAGAACTTTTAGGGCTTTTCAGCAAGGAGAACCCTTACAGGTTGTATGTAAACCTGTATAACAGAGGGTGTCCCTAAAAGAAGAACCCTTTAGGAAGTTTAGAACCCCTGACTACAAAAAAACAGAACCATTTTCTAACAGTGAAGTGTGAAGTCATTTTGCTTTGTCTCTTTTTGTGTCAGTGTTTACAAAGACATACACAATATATAGGTAACACTTTAGAATATGGATCCACTACACAGGAATAAAAGAATAATACTATATTAACTTTCTAATAACTGCTATTAATATAACTAGAAACTCCGATTAACGAATTAGTAAGTAATAGCACATAGATGAATGCAGTGGTTCACTATTAGCTAATCAATAACTACTATTTGTTTCATGTCTCGCGTAGAACTACTAAGAAACTATATACAGTTTCATAATTAATGCGAAACTGCTACTGTTAATGATTCGACAAGATTGTTTACATAATCAATAGGTAATAGCAGACTTATGATTTCGGTAAGCTGTTTGTGAGGGACCAAGGCAGTCAAGGCACAAGGGACACAGTTTCCCCCCCAAAAAAAGAGTTTGACGAATCAAAATATAGCTTTAGACTGAACAGAAGCAAACAAATAAATCAACAGAGGTGGCAATATAGACGGACTAGTCCACATTAGACACACAGGGGGAAACATCAAAGTACAACATTAAAGACAAGGTCAGCTGAATAATTGAAATAAAGTGTTACCCAATATACAGTCTATTGTTTGCATTAAAGATAAATGTACAGAATTGAATACTGACGTGTAGCTGATCTCCTCAGGGGCGGGAAAAGGCTCCACAGGCCAATTAAGAAAGCAGTTGAGGAAGACAAGACATGCCAAGCTTGCCCACACCCAGAAGATCAAGCGGAAGGACACCCCCAGATCATAGATTAGCTAAAGAAAGGAACCAAACGTTAGCTTTTTTTATTATTCTGTCTGGAGCAAGGTTAAGCTAGTGCTGTAAGTATATGCTTGAAGACCATAGTCTTTTTATGTACAAGTAATTAGAGCTTCATTTAAAAATAACATATCATAACATACCTGCAATAAGACACCCAGGCTGGCAGAGGGCAATCTCACCTGAGTACTGACTTACAATACACACCTACTTTCCATTGTCTTGCCTTGAAAAACTGTTCAAAGTTTCTGCTATATAAGTGTTAGAAACGTATTTATCAGCTGAAATATGTTTCTATTTTGCATATCATTCTTGACTAAACTGATTATCATGTGCTCTTACATCAGTGCTGAAATAATCACTGATTAACTCAGTGGATTTCATTCTGTTGGTTAAATTTTCAATTTTTTAAAAGCATTTAAACATAGTGTAAGCAATGTGCACTGCAGATAATTTGGCAGGTTGTATTATGTATATTTCACTATGGCACATAACCAAAAAGTTGTTGATAAAAACACACACTGAAGCCTTGCTAAATAAATTCTTTATGTTTTGTTTGATTATGGTTTCCCTCATCATCTGTGTACTGAATCTTGTCTTGTCTGTGTACTGAATATTTTGCCTTGCTATTTGGATTTGTCTGCCTGCTTTGTAAATAAACTTTTTAATAAACTTCTCCACATAATAGGTTCCCCATAACACCCTTTTCAGTCTGTTGTATTATATTAGTCTAGTACTATGCTCTCCACAGTGAAAAGAACTGGGTTCAGTGGAGGTCCAGAACAAATATATCACATTAAATTTGAACCAGAATTTGTCCTTTATAAAAACTTCTTCACAGATTTCCTCTAGGTTCCTGTCCACACCTCATTTGGGAACCAAGGCATTAAGGGTTAAGTACCTTGACACCACTGCAAAAATGTTTACATGCAATGTAGTTGCAGTGCCTTAATTAAGTTTGAATTATGTTTAGTGTTTTAATTTTGAACATTTAAGGAGACTGACGTTGTGTAAGTTAGTGCTTTGTGTCATACCTTGACTCCTGGGAAGGTAACCGCAGAGGAAGCATAAGAACCGATCATGAGTGAAAGAATGGTGGAACGCACATTTCCAAACATGTTGGGGAGCTGGGGAAACAAGATTTACATTTATTCATCTGGAATATCATCTGGAACATGGTTTACAACTGAGCAGTTGGGGGTTAAAAGAATACTCAATCTCTATCTACTGAATGTCTACTACTTTGCATGTGTTACCATGAACAATATGTACTGAGAAAAGAATATGAAAATATGTTTACTTAAAGCTCACTAAAGACTAAGGGTCTAAGGGCGCAGGGCAAATCCTTTTAGAAACATGATTGTTTTTTCAGGTGGCAGAACTTGGGGCTATACGTTACCAACATAACCAGTTCCAGATTCAGGAAAGTGTGAGTACATGAAATTTATTGTAACTGTATTCCTCCACGGTGTAACACTGTAACACTCCATGGTGACACAGCTCTTCCTCACAGCTCTAGGGTCCCCAATTTGAGCTCAGGTTACTGTATGTGTGGAGTTTAGCATTTTCTCTCACTGTCCAAAAACAAGGTGAAAGGTGGACTGGTGAGTCTAAAGGTGTTTCTCAAAAGGAAGACAGCGTCCTAGTGAATCCGAGTTGTTCCTATAACTGTCCTTCTGAGGTTTCTAGGCTAGAATACTCCTCAGCATTGAATTCTAGAATGAGACGGCCTAGTAAGTCCACACGGCTACGTTATGGCTACATCATGAATGTTTCTGCCCCTGTTATGGCAGTATTACGGTGAATTTCTAGTAACACTGTAACCAAAAAAGCAATGCCATAATATTTCTTTATAAATATGATTGATTTTTTTGTAATTGTAGTATTGCAATACTATTTTAAAATACTTTAGGGAAAAAAAATCTTTATATTAATTGACTTCTAACAATGCAATACGGTGAATGCGAATCATATGACAACCGTCTGTGGTCTCGCCGTGGTTTATAACATTGGCAGCATTTAATTTACAACAAAACAATACAAAAGAAAACACGAATGCCTTCATCTTACATTTCATAACAAACTCGGGCGAGCTAAGTCCCATCTTTTTTTTTTTCATGAATTTTGGCATGTGTGCTAAGGATTGTGAGTGATTAGAGGACAGAAGGATACACTTAAGCATCCTTCAATATCTTCCTAACAAAGGCCACAAAATGAAGGCTGCCTTCAAAAGATCCTTCAAATTGAGATGCTCTTTGACGTGGCAGCCGAGATATGCAGCCTTCCTAGGACACAGCCTTCCGTTTGAAAAAACCCTAAATTGCATTGAGTGTACATGGTGTCTGACATCCAATCCAGGATGTATTCACACCTCACTCCAAGTGTTCACAGGATGGGCTCTAGATTCACTGCCACCATAACCAAAATAAAGTGGTTATTTAAGAGGAATGAATGAATGTATTGCTACAGTCTCTGGTTGTTTTGGGTTTAACATAGTCATGTTTATAAACTTTATTGATCGTATAGAGAATATAGTCATCAATGAAATTCAGAATCTACCATTAGGTATGAATGAGTGTGTGAATGTGTATGTACACTGTATTGTGCCCTGTAATGAATTGCAGTCCTAGCCAGAGTGTATCCCTATCTTGCACCTAGGTTCCCAGGGAAGACTCCAGACATACCACAAACCCTAACCAGGATATTGTGGTTATTGAAAATAAATGAATGAATGAATGAATTTTTCGTTCTTCTCTCAGTACAGGGAAATATGTTGAAATACTTGTTTGCTGTATTTACACATACACAACAGGTGCAGTTAATAGACGTTAACTTGAAAAATGCTGGAGTATTTCTTCAAGCCCCTTGTCCAAAGACACATCTTTGGCTCTTTTCCAATCATGGAAGTTGAATCCACAACTTTACAGTGACTACCACACAACTTTAATCACTGAGCTGTTTTCTGGTTTAAGACCTGAACTGCGTGTCCACAGCCAGCGCGGGACGTGATGTAGTAGTGCAAAAAGTGAGAGAAACAGCACTATACCCAGAAGACTTGTCTTTTTATAATAATTTTTTTTATATAGATCTCTATTTCTATTACATAGCCCACAAACATATGTCTCTGAAAAACAGAGAAACTCAGTATGAGGATGTGCAAGGCTTTGTCCTTAAGTTTAAAATGTAAAGTAAATGGCGCACTTATATAGCGCTTTTATCCAAAGTGGATTACACTGTGTCTGTTCACCCATTCACTCACACACCAATGATAGCAGAGCTGCTATGCAAGGTGCTAGCTTGCCATCGGGAGCAACTTGGGGTTCAGTGTCTTGCCCAAGGACACTTCAGTATGTGGAGTCACATGGGCCGGGAATCGAACCACCAACCCTATGATTATTGAACAACCCACTCTACCAACTGCGCCACAACCGCCCCAGTCTGTAAAGTCCATAAAGTATTCAATATGTATAGCAGGGATGTCAGCTCTGTCCTTAGGTTTAAAAGTATGAAAAGAATATGAACCCATTGAATCCTGGGCCAGTATGAACAGCATGTCTCACACAATGTACCTTCATAATATTTAGAAACATTTATAGCCAGAAAGAGAAACAGTAATATAATAAACGGTAATGTGCAAAATGTTAAAATTAAAATTTTTACAAATGAAATTTGCTAGTCATGCTAGAAATGCAGTAAACCACATGGTCTGACCGCTCTACATGACTAGCCTCTACATTTGTATTACTGTGACTTTTCTCCCATTCTTTCTTTACTTGCTTCTTCCTTCCCTTTCATTTTTATTTCTTTCCTTCTTTCATGCTCACTATAATTTTTTAATGTGCCAGATAAATATGGATTAGCATGTGTACACAGCCCCACTTGTAATTGTTTCCCCTTACATGACTCTGCTTATGAATCATCCAATGCATATCTCCCTCTCTCATATATATATATATATATATATATATATATATATATACATACACACATACATATTCCCTTTTAACCCACAATTTTCTGTTCATACTCTATTTTGCCACTCTATATGTGTCTCTCTGAGGTATTTATAATTATTCTGACCATGGAGACAGAAAAACTAAATAAATGTTCCATTATATGTACGAGAAGGAAGTACATGGGGCTATAAAACTACAGAGAAAATACGCATGATTCATCTGTTTCACTATATTCAATAAAGTTAGAAAGAGTGTATAAAACAGGGGATTGAGAAAAATGATAACATGTGGATTGGAGAAAAGGAGTGGAAAGGGTGAGATGGAGAGAAAGGGATAGGACAGTAGAACTGCAAGTTGGAGAGCAAGAGAGAGAGAGTGTTTGACCTTACAGTTTGTGGCAACATGGGCTCAGCTGCTGTGGGGGCGTGAGCACAGTTCTGCCCTGTGATTGGCCACAAATGGCATAGCAAAATATAGGGCCTTGAAGTAGATGTGCCTCTGCAGAGTGACCAACCAATACACACACACACATACACACACACACACACACGCCCCCGAATGCTTGCTCTTGCATAACTCAACGTAGCCTGCAGTTTCACAAAATAAAATCAATTCCCACAAGGTAAGGGCAATGTGGGTGTGCTGAAACTTACTGCAATAGCTTTGACTAGCACACAAATTACAAAATACTTTTACTTGCTTCATTGTGGAAGAATACTTAATTCATGTCATTAATAAGAATAAGAACCAAATGCATCTATGCTTATGACTGTATCTTCCTTTAAACATTTGTTCAATATCTCAATATGGGAAATGCCTTGGGCGTGACCCTCCTGGAAGCACCAATAACACCACGTCTGTCAGTTCACAGATCAATCACGGCCGTGATGAGGGAGTCCCGCCTCCCTAATATATAAGATGCTGCTGAAGGTCCCATCTTTATTTTTGTTCTCTTCCCCTTGAAGATAATACTGGAATCTATCCTCAGCAAGACCAGTTAAAATAGTTGTTTAACAGTTCATAGACGAGCCATAAAGGTACGGTGGTGCTTGAAAGTTTGTAAACCCTTTAGAACATTCTATTTTTCTGTATGAATATGACCCAAACATCATCAGATTTTCACACAAGTATTTAAAGTTGATAAAAAGAACCCGATTAAACAAATGAGACAAAAATATTACACTTGTTCATTTATTTATTGAGGAAAATGATTGAATATTACAAATCTGTGAGTGTGTGAACCTTTGCTTTCGATTTCTGGTGTGACCCCCTTGTGCAGCAATAAATGTAACTAAACATTTCTGGTAACTGTTGATCAGTCCTTCACCATCAGCTTGGAGAAATCAGTATAGAACATCTGTGTTTCCTCACATGAACTGCTTGCTTCAGGTCCTTCCACAACATTTCTATTGGATTAAGGTCAGGACTTTGACTTGGCTATTCCGAAACATTAACTTTATTCTTTAACCATTCTTTGATAGAACAACTTGTGTGTTTAGGGTTGTTGACTTGCTACATGACCCACTTTCTCTTGAGATTCAGTTCATGGACAGACATCCTGACACTGTGCTTTAGAACTCCTTGGTATAATTCAGAATGCATTGTTCTATCAGTGATGGCAAGTCGTCCTGTCCCAGATACAGCAAAACAGGCCCAACCCCTTACACTACCACCAGCATGTTTCACAGATTGGATAAGGTTCTTATGCTGGAATGCAATGTTTTAATTTCTCCAAACACAACGCTTCCCGCTTAAACCAAAAATTATATTTTGGTCTCATCTATCTACACGGTCTTTAGCAAACTGCAGAAGGGCAGCAATACACACCATTGTTGTTCAGTGTTCTCCTGACGGTGGACTCATGAACATTACCATTAGCTAATATGAGAGAGGCCTTTTGTTGCTTAAATGTTACCCTGGCTCCTTTATGACCTCAGATTATTACATATCTTGCTCTTTCAGTGATCTTTGTTGGTTGACCACTCCTGGTGAGGGTAATAATGGTCTTGAATTTCCTCCTTTTGGACACATACACAATCTGTCTGACTGTGGATTGGTGGAGTCCAAACTCTGAAGAGATGGTTTTGTAACCTTTTCCCGCCTGATGGGCATCAGCAACTCTTTTTCTGAGGTCCTCAGAAATCTCATTAGTTTGTACCATGATACACTTCTAGAAACATGCATTGTGAAGATCAGACTCTGATAGATCCCTGTTCTTTAAATAAAACAGGGCACTCACTCACACATGATTGTCATTCCAGTGATTGTAAACACCTGACTCTAATTTCTCCTTCAAATTAAACTGCTAATGCTAGAAGTTCACATACTTTTTCCACTCACAGATAAGTAATATTGGATCACTTTCCTCAACAAATAAATTATCAAGTATAATATTTTTGTCTCATTTGTTTAATTGGGATCTCTTTGTCTATTTTTAGAAAATCTGATGATGTTTTTGGTCATAATTATTCATTTATATAGACTAATATAATGGGTTCGCAAACTTACAAATACCCCTGTATATCCAAGGAATCTATGGGAAAATAGTGAAAGTGTGCACTCCAGTTTAAAAAAATAATAAAAATAAAAATTTAATGGTTTTATTATAAAATAATGAGATGTACATGTATCTAACTGTCAGTTTATTATTAGCTTTAATACACGTCTACATCAGTTACATTAACCTCTCAAAGTTTTAGCTTATTCACTTATTCAGTAACGCATATTGTTCAGTAAAAACAGTTAAACTAATAGTTACAGTATGGATAATGGTGACTAGGAATCCAGAGAAGTTAAGGAGCTAATGATTAATTTTACTGTGCTTTATTACTTATTACTCTTATGCTTGTGTGAATGTGTAAGCATGTGCGGTTTGTTTGGTCCTACCGTTAATGAAGTAAAGGTCAGACATATTCCTCCAAAGCCATTGAAAGAGACAGCAATAAAGATGAGAGGTGATAATACTGAGATGTAAAGAGATGAAACAGTGTTTAGTTTAATATACATATTTTTTTTACAGTGACACACACACCACCTGTACATATACATATATAAGAGATGCACTGATACTAAATTTTTCAGCTGATACTGATAACCAATATCCGATAGTTCTGCCTTTTATGCCTTCTTTTAAATTAATAATAATTCATTCCACAATTCTGAAGCTAATGCAAATAAAAACTTTATTCTCTTCATTACTTGTTTCACAGTAACTGGTCTCATAAACAGAAAACATATTACTCAAATTAATATTAACTCATGAACTCAATTCTTGAACTTATTGAATGTTATTAATTCATATTAACAGAATTATTTGACTGAATTCTAAAAATCCTCCTGTTAGACTTCACATTCACTCACCACAAATAAAATAATTTCTATTTCATCATTGATGTCAAACTGATAATATATAGGCCTAATATAAACCTTTTTTATGATATTAACTCATATTAACATGAACTGCATATGAAATATACTACTGTACAAATATTTTTCTATGCAATATATACTTTTTTTGTCACTCATTTAAAATTTCAACCATGTACTGGTGCTTTAATTCAGCACGAGCAGAGCGAGGGAGGGTTGAGGGGGGTGGTAACTCCCATTTCCAGTAAAATGTTAGCAGTGCAGTGATTACAGAAATTACAAACTGCAGTTTTGTCATCATTCCACACAAGAGACAGCTTCTTTACACACAGCATGAAATCGATGTGTTTTCTCGCCCTCTTTTGATTGACAGGATACAATCGGCCCTGATCATAGGATGTTTTCAAACTAGCGGGAAAAATAGCCTTTGTCGGCTGATACGTCTGTGCATCTCATATATATATGTATATATATATATATATATATATATATATATATATATATATATATATATATATATATACATATACACACATACATATATATATATATATATATATATATATATATATATATATATATATATATATATAAAATTCATAATAGTCCAGTCGATGATTCTCACTTATTCCATCTATATTGTAACTGTAATTGGGTCATTAATTGTAGCATACTCACTTGAAGGATCATATCCTGCGACAGCAATCAAGATCATTGAGAATGCAAAACAGGAACTAGGAGTAAAGAGAAAATGAAAAAAGTTAATCTTATCTGGTGGTCAAAATGGTGTCACAAATTCAAATTCTATACCCTAAAAGAATACGCAAAAGCATTTCAAACTGCATCAGGAGGTTCACTAATCTAAATTGGACTTGCTTATGTGGTGTCTAATACTGTATGATACAGTGTTGTCCATTATATAACACAAATATACATTGCATATTTAACACAGTCATCTTCTACATGGAATCACTTACTTTTTCGATACACAGGCTGGAGCTACACCACGCAAGCATCATTTGGATAATAATGTAGGAGGTTTATGGCCACACCATCCTGACAACACCTGATGTTGTTTGAGCTCAGAAGGTAAGCAGGGTAAGGCTTGGATAGTACTTGGCTAATCCCATTTTTCCTCACACTGACTGTGAGCTAGCGTTTGGCAGAATTGAGAGCGGCCAGCCAATAAGACACGAGTATTTCCACATATTTTCCTGTAAACCCTGTCTGATTGGTCTCGCCTCTGTTCACTGAAGATAAATTACAGGCCGTCTTCATTTCTGACATTCAGTTATGTAGAGACTGAGTGAGTGGAGAATTATTTGGGGCTAAAGAAACCATATTTGAGGAAAACTGTGATTTATTTTAAAAATGCGTTTTCTTAATATTGTTTTCTTAACAATAAAGTTGTAACGCAAGTAACGTAATTTTATTGACATCAGTAACTGTAATCAAATGACAAATTAAAAATGTAATGCTTTACATTACTGTGTAATTAGATTACAGTAATGTGTTACTTTGTTAGACCTAATTCTGGTTATTTTTAACGTACCTGTTTTAAAAGTATAGGCACTACATAGATGCAATTAAGTACTGACAATAGAAGGATATCACAATTGCACAGCTGCCATTATTTATTTACAAATATAACAACTTTTCTTGCTGTGTCAGTGACTGAAGTTCTTCCTGCTCACTATCTCACAATCCCTTGTGCATTTTTTAATATTACCAATTCGAAATGATTGTGAGCCAAATTTCAGTTGACAAATTTGTGTGCAGTGGACATCTAGCTTAATAGTTTTAATTACAAGATAATTCATATAAAGTCCAATGAAATTTGGCATGTCAGAACTACTAGATTTTTTTTTATACATGTTCGACCTTGTTGATGATGTCACTTAACTGGCACTGTTAAAAGAGTTAACTGATAATGCTCATATGATCACAGCCACACTGGCCAAGTTCGGTTTTAATATGAATCCTAATTTTAAAAAGTGGCTAATACTGAATATGACTTCTACATTTATGTCTTCTACCTGCCCAGCAGCCGTAGGGGGCGTGGCCCATACTTGTCCATCAGGATTCCCAGTGGCAGAGTGGCTGCACTGATGATAAAAGAGCCGATCGTAAAGCCAAGATTCAGGATCTCTTCTTGCTCAACACAGCTCAGCCACACAGAGCCCTCCTCCAAGCTTCTGTTAACATGAAGCTCAGTCTCATTTTCTATGAGATCAAGAAGACTGCATTAGATAGATAGAGAGTACTTTATTGATCCTCGAAGGGGAAATTCGGTATTTAGAATTATTAGAAATGCTCTAGTGTAGCCAGTGTCTCTCAAACTCAAATTTGGGTTTAAGAAAAGAGTACAGTACGTGTTGAAGGCAAAGCATCTGTTACACTATCAATAAATTAGTAACTCCTTCGATAGTATTAGGGCCTAAATGTTTCTGGTCAGGGGGAGGTCTAGAATTCCAGGTGGCTTCATTTCTAAACAGGATGATGCTTGTCCTTTTTGGGATAGTATACCTATGCACAAATGTGAATAGAAACCCTCAGCCTTGAGCATGATTAGAAGTGAACCCCAGCCCAGCAACACAGCAGAGAAGAGCAGGTTTTCAACTATAGCCGTCAAGGC
>JAFFST010052707.1:58501-85723 GCA_022414735.1 Noturus placidus
ATCTTTATGTTTGAGGCCTGAAATGTGGCAAAAGGTCGAACAGTTCAAGGGGGCCGAATACTTTCGCAAGGCACTGTATTAATTCACAAACAGCCTGGCTGACTCTCTCAACAAATTAGCCTGGCTGGGCCTACAATTCACACCAACTTTTAAATCAACGGGGGTTTTATATTTACTAGGCATTTACTCATGCTCATCAGAAATCAGTGATTAATAATAAAAAAATAATAATAATAATAAAAAAAAGAAAGGTCACAACCCCCAACCCCCTTCCACTTCTCGCTCCCCTCAATCTGAACCTACTTCTTGTAGGTTTCATTAAATGCTTTTTAACAGTATGCTACAGAGATACAGAAATTGCATCGCATTTATGTTGTGATCATATCAGCATCTACGCACATTTCTGAATTTGACATATGCACTTCCCTGAAAAGACGTGCACATTCAAACAAAATTAAGCAACGTCAGGTCTTCACTGGTTTGTGATTCTTTGTCTAGGCATGTTTGAAGAGAGCAAAATGTGGACTATGCCCAAGTGTTGGACTGCGACACACTAGTTTAGACTTACAGGAAGTGGATCCACATAAAGGATGAGGAAATGTAAGGCCATGGAGAGGCAGATAGCGCCCACAAGCCAGGGGTTTGACCAGGGAGGCATCTTCAGCAGAGACTGGTTCTCAGACAGACTTCGAGGAACACACACACACACAGACACACAGACAAACACTTAAAATCAGAGCCAGGCTTTGCAATAACCTTTCTAGGGATATTAACTCAATTTTCTTTTATATATACTACTATATTAGCATTTCAACAGATAGGTTTTCTGTGGTTCCAGTGACCAGTGTCTCAAGTTACACCCATTTTTTTTTTTTTTTTGCCCTATAAACACTACAATCTTCATCGTGCTCGAACATCTGCTTGGACATGTGTTCTGCTTGGACAGGAAGCTACACTGAAACTACTTAAATGGGCAACATTTTTAGCATGATTGTGAATCAGCTTATGATTAACTGTGAATAATTCTTCATAAAGAAATGAAAAACAATTTAAAAATAATTCAGAACAATTATGAATTTATAAATGTGCACGTTAGGCAACTAACATTTTTCAATTTTACATGACTATAGCATTCATTTCTGTACGTGGCCTTAAATTTGTACTTGAACTCTTAGTCTTATGAACTCGTCGTCTTGTAATCAAAGTATTAGACAAAGTGTTTTAATCTTAGGTTTGCAAAGATTACATATAAAAGTGTAAGATGTATTATCTGATTCCTTAAGGCACATGAAAAAGGTCATAATCTGTATCAGTCATTGTCTCCTGCTCCATCATGGATAATACAGATGAATAATCGATATTTCCGATAGGCCAATAATAATACATGCAATCTGACGTATTTTTAGTAGCATCATCATGTTTTTTTTTAACCACTGATTAATTAATGAATCATGGAAATAATAATAACTTACCTGTTGAGGGCATTGCACATCTCTATGGTGACCAGAACTGACAGAGCCATAGTCATTGGATATGGTGACTCAAATACAGAGCACTGAACTCCTGCAAAGTCAGCATGTCCCTCACTGCACTGCATATAGTGAGACTGATAGAGGGAGAGAAAAAAATATCAAACCAAAGTGCTATGAAACCATTTATATACATGTTTTATAACCACTTTATAAGGTTTGTCTGACCAGTTGATAGAAAGAGAGTTTCGGTCCATCATGTGCTGCCATGAACCACCAAGCCGCAGCACCCACTGTAGCTACTCCAACATAACCTGTAGCAACAAAGACAAATCAACTTATCTTCTCAACAGGATATACAGAGCTATGAAAAAATATTTGTCCCACACTAATTTCTTCTGTTTTTGTGTACATCTCATACTAAATGGTTTTAGATCTTCAAACAAAATACAACATAAAACAAAGGCAACCTGAGTAACACACAATACAGTTTTTATTTATTTAGGTTTTTTTTATTGATGCAAAAAATAGTTATCCAACACCTATCACCAATGTGAAAAATTAATTGCCCACTGTGATGGCACACAAACACAGCACTCTTCACACAACTGCCGGCTGGGTGCTGAATGCACAGCGGCATTTCAGTACCCAGATTGTTTTCAACAGTAAGAGAGCTCGTGACTGCGAGGCGTGGCAGAAACACACACAGCTGACGGCCGATCAGTGAAGCAGCTTCTCCTTACCGTCGGGCAGAAGACATCCAGCTATAAAAGGGAGCAGCAGGGAGATCGGGGTGAGTTCGTTCTCCGAATGGATAAGTATTGACGCATTTCTCTCTCTCAGAATCCAACGCCGCTGACAGTGGCGAAGAAGCTCCCCGGCTGTGTTGCACCCCTTGCCGGAATGCTCGGCCTGCTCCATGCGCCCTGCGTCCCTTCTCGCTGCTGCTACAGCCTGCTCATCACGCCCCCCCACTGGGAAGACAGCAATCACCAATGCCGCTCCATTCACCTCCACCCCTCCACTTGATCCTAAATAAAAGAGCACCTTATTTTCCACTACCACAGTTTGTGTTCAGCCTAGTGTGGCCACACCCCTTAAACTTAAAATCTGGTTGTGCCACCTTTAGCAGCAATAACTGTAACCAAACGCTTCTGATACCTGGAGATCACTCTTTCACTTACTTCTTTTCAATTAAATTTTATTTGTATAGCACTTTTTACAACAGACATTGTCTCAAAGCAGCTTTACAGAAATATCAACAGATATTAAAGGTGCGAATTTATCCCAACTGAGCAAGCCCCTGAGTGGCAATAGTGGCAGAAAAAAACTCCCCAAGATATTTTAAGAGGAAGAAACCTTGAGAGGAACCAGACTCAGAAGGGAACCCATCCTCATCTGGGTAAAAACAGATATTCTGAAAAAGTTCATTATTGATTTATATGAAATCTGTACGTCTTAGAAGAAGCCGTAGTGCCAGCAGTCTGGAACTGGAGTAGATGAGAGCTCCATCCAGAGGCAAGACATCCGAAATGGATTGTGCGGGGCGGGAGAGCAGAAAGGATCGGGATCTCTAGTATCTCCATAAGATCGTGTGTAGCTCGACAGAAGGAGAGAGGGAGAGAAAGGATTATGATTTCTAGGATAAGGATTTACTCCTATGCTTTGAATCACTATCTTGCTGCATAATCCAGTTGCGCATGAGTTTCAACTTACAGACTGAAGACTGGACATTCTCCTGTAGGATTTTCTGGTAGAGAGCAGAATTCATGTTTCCCTCAATTATTGCAAATTGCCCAGGCCCTGAAGCAGCAGAGAATCCCCACACCATCACACCTCCCCCACCATGCTTGACTGTAGGTATGATGTTCTTTTTGTGGAATTTGGTGTTTGGTTGAAGCCAGATGTAACAGGACCCCTGTCTTCCAAACAGTTCCATTTTCAAATTATCATTCCACAGAACATTCTCCCAAAAGGTTTGAGGATCATCAAGATGTGCTTTGGCAAAATTCAGACAAGATTAATGTTCCTCCGGGTTATCAGTGGTTTTCACCTCGCCACTATTCCATGGATGCTATATTTGCCCTGTGTCTTTCTGATAGTGGAGTCATGAACAGTGACCTTTATTGATGCGAGAGAGGCCTGTAGGTCCCTTGATGTTGCCATTGGCTTTTTTGTGACTTCCTGGATGAGTAGTTGCTTTCCTATTTGAAGAATTTTGGAAGGTTGGCCACTTCTGGGAAGGTTCACTACTGTGCCGAGTTTTGCCATTTGGAAATAATGGTTCTCACTGTGGTTCTTTGGAGTCCCAGAGCGTTTGAAATAGTTTTGTAATCCTTCTCATACTGATGTATTTCAATCACCTTCTTCCTCATCATTTCTGGAATTTCTTTCAACTCTGACATGGTATATTACTGGGTAAGACCTTTTAACCAACTTCATGCTGTTGAAAAAGTTCTATTGAAGTGCTGATTTGATTGAACAGGGTTTGCAGTAATCAGGCCTGCTTGTGTCTAGTCGAGGTGAACCCCATTATGAATGGGGTTTCATAGACTTGGGGAATTAGTAACTATGGGGGCAAATACATTTTCACAAAGGCCCAGTTGGTATTGGTTAACCTTTTTGCTTCAATAAATAATATAATTTAAAACTGTATTTTGTGTTTACTCACGTTGCCTTTATTTTATCTTAGCTTTTGAAGATTTCTGAAACAATTTAGTATGAGATATACACCAAAACAGAAGAAATCACGATGGGGCTGAAAAGTAAAAGTGATTTATTGAAAGTAAATCACTGGTTTATATTAATGTGCTCATTTTCATAAGTTACTGTTTCTATAATAACAGCACATTCCCATGTTTTGTATGGAGAGTGCTCCACATAACACAGGTCTCATAATAAATACACTGATAAAGTGTTTTATAAATTAATGCAGAGAAACGTAATTGTTGAGATGGTTAAGTTGTCTGTTAGGAGACATTTAATTAACATTTAGGGAACGAGACTTGGATGTTGGGTGTCCTCTGGGTCAGTTTGGATTGTATCACACCTATATTACTATAACAGGATTCCCCCTTTCATTATTTTTTTTTTGTTCTGTATGTAATGCTTTACATAGTACGAGATGTTGAGTAATATCAACTAGACCAGGATCAAATTGTGGTGCAATGTCCACTCACAGCCAATGATTAGGTATCTGCAGAAAAGCCAGCTAGAGATGAGTGGCTCTTTGGGAGAGCGCGGTGGTCGTGACATAATATCCAGGTCAGGGGGATTGAAGCCAAGCGCAGTGGCAGGGAAGCCGTCTGTCACCAGATTCACCCATAGCAACTGAACCGGGATGAGAGCCTCGGGCATGCCCAGAGCAGCAGTCAGAAAAATACTGAAGGTCAGAGATCAGGCATATAACAAAAAGAAGAAACAGATTTATAGGAATTTTAGAATTTAGTGGCACTGAAACATGAGTTTACATATGCTTCGGTATTTTGTTAATGGAAAAATCTGGGTCTACGAGGAGAACCAGTCAAATAATGGATTTCTTTCTAAAATATGTGAAGTTTGCACTGTTTCAGCTTCTTTGCAGCCTGCCAATAAACCCACTAAACAACAAAGACAAAACATAAGATAAAACTTCCTGCAGTGTTTTTTTTTTTTAATTATTTAAATTTTATTAATTTTTTTAAAACAGTGGCCACTTTAAATTGCCCCTAGTTGTCTCAGTGTGTGTGCATGGAGCCCTGGCTTCACATCTAGGGTGTGTCTCACGCACAGGGTTCCCGAGAATGGATCCAAATCCACCACTATGACCAGGATAAAGCAGTTGGATGAATAAATGTTGAAATCAGATAATGATCATATTACATTCATTCATCTCTTTTATTCTGGTCTGGGTCAAGGTGGATGCAAAACCTTTCCCAGGAACACTGGCTAGAATGCACCATGGATAGATGGAATTGCAGAATCATGTGTGTGCATTAATATCATGTATTTCTCTTTTTCTCTCAGTACCCACCACACAACCTCTCCAATGTTAGAGGAAATGAGGTAGCGGATAAACTGCTTCATGTTGTTATAGATGGCTCGACCCTCCTCCACTGCAGCCACTATGGTGGAGAAGTTATCATCAGCTAAGATCATCTCAGAGGCTGATTTCGCCACTGCTGTCCCCGAGCCCATCGCTATCCCAATCTCAGCCTTCTTCAGAGCAGGAGCATCATTCACTCCATCACCTGTCTGAGTGAGGAGGGAGCGGAGAGCAAGGGTGTATTAGTATATTACCAAATACATTAATATAAATCATGGACAGCAACAACAACAAAAAAAAAAACTATACCCAAAATAGATGTCAAAATAACTAATTTCAGGAATAAATGAGTGCTAAATAAACAAAAACAAGATGTATAAAATATAAAGCAAAATAATTATATAAGAATTAATGAATAAGTAAATAAATACATAGACAATTTACTGTATAAAGCCATAAATGAGAACACAATATAGCATGTGCATCAATCAATCCATTCATCTTCTATACCGCTTATCCTTCTTCAGGGTCAAGGGGAACCTGGAGCCTATCCGAGAGAGCATCGGGCACAAGGCGGGGTACACCCTGGAGAGGGTGCCAATCCATCGCAGGGCACAATCACATACACATTCACACAACCATTCATACACTACAGACACTTTGGACAATAGCATGTACACAAGCTAAAATGATATAAAGATTTGAATTAAGTTTTGTCAATATTCACCATAGCCGTGATTTCACTGAGGCTCTGGAGGTACTCTACAATGCGACTCTTGTGGGTGGGCTCAACGCGGGCAAAACAGCGGGTGGTGCGGCAGGCTTGGCGCTGCATGTGGGGTGGCAGCTCGTCAAACTCTCGCCCGGTCAGCCCTCCACCAGAGGATGCACCCTCTGCCTCCTCTTCCTCTTGCTCTGTGATGATCCCAACACGTCTGCAGATCGACAGCGCCGTGCCTTTATTGTCACCTGCATGCCATCCAGAAACACACAGCAATAAGAAATAAGTTATTTTGATGTATGAATATTGTGTAGTTGCTGTATTTTGATGTGCATTTGTGTTTATCTAATCACAAAAGTTGGAAAGCTATTGTGAACGAAAGGTCAACAACTATCATTACGTCATATCGTAATCTGCTGCAATGAATTGACCATTAAAATGATTTAATATTAAATCACATACCGGTCAAAAGTTTAGACACACTCATTCTTTATTTAAATATTCCCTCACATTTTAGAATAATAACAATAATAATAATAATAATAAAGTCATCAAAACTCCGGAATAACACAAATGGAACTATGGGAATTAAGTTGTGATAAAAACTCCAAAAATAAATCAAAATAATATTTTAGCATCTTCAAAGTAGACACCCTTTTTGTCTAGACTTTCCAGAAATAATTTCTTGGCATTTTCTCAACCAATTTCTTGAGGAATTCCCCTGAGATGCTTTTAAACAGTATTAAAGAAGTTCCCACCTACGCTGGACACTTATTGGCTGCTTTTCAGAATATTTCACTCCACGTTATCCATTTAAATAAATATTTTTTTGTAAATAAAATGTTTTCTAATGAAAGAAATGAATACGTTGGCACAATTATATTTTTGTCTACAAAAGCGATTTCAAACATCTAAAATCACACACCTTCAGATCAAAAGGTTTTTAAGATCATGAGAAACATTTCAGTCGAGTGTCTCAAAACTTTTGACTGGTAGAGTACCTATCGTTGACTTACCAGTAATCATGATGACGCGTATACCAGCCTGCCTGCACATGCGCACAGCATTCAGCACCTCCTTTCTGGGAGGGTCCAACATCCCCACACACCCCACAAATGTCAGCTCCAACTGCAGGAGAGAAACAAATACTGTATACATCATGTTCCCGTCCTGCAATTTGCCCTAGGGTACTTTTGGAAAATCAGATGCAACATGAAACATATGTACAAGTCAGACTCCTGTGTCTTATTAGTAAAACAGATTCATGCAATTTGGAATTTCTTCACAAGTTAGCAATCTGCCCTACAGTTCAGCATGGTATATTTTTGGTTGTTTTTGGATCTTCACAGTATACAGCCTATAGCATGATAGGTAAACCTAAGATACTGACACATTGTAATGCAACAGGTTAGTGAGGCATCTAACCTAATTTATTTGAATATCTAACAGAATAGAATAGCTTCTTGCAAACAATTAGCTTATGTTGCTACTTAGCTCATTGCGTTGGACCATAATAATCTACAGCAGACCTGGGCATTGTATGGCCCACGGGCCACATACGGCCCTTTGATTGACTCTGAACGGCCCGCGGAAGGTTAATCAGAAATTACAAAATAAACATATTTTCCAATTTTACTTCATGCATGGACTAAAGCAGCATTGCTTTTATTTTGAAATTGTTTATTTATCTGCATAATGACACAATACGTAAATCAATACGTGCGCATGATTGAATCTACACAAGCAGGTCACAAGGCGATTTTAGCCCTCAAAAATGTTCGCTCATGCTAAAAAAAGAAAGGTAGATGCTGAATACAAGATTTTCAACAAAAAATTGACTGCTAAGTATTTCTTTACTGAAGTCAGAGGTAAAGCCGTGTGTTTAGTTTGCGGAGAGCAGATCGCCATGTTTAAGGATTATAATTTGAGTCGGCATTTTGAGACAAAACATGCAGAGAAATACAAAAATTTGACTGAAGCTGAAAAGCGCAGACATCGGAAGCTTTGCTAGCTAAGCTACAACAGCAGCAAGGATTTTTTATCAAGCTTCACACATCCAGGGATGCAGCAACCAAGACCAGCTTTGTGATATCCCATAAAATCGCTAAAAACAGTAAGCCATTCTCGAGAGGGAGTTTGTCAAAGAGTGCTTGGAGGACTCTGCACCATTAATATGCCCTGAAAAAAAAAGGAACATTTGAGCAAGTCCCGCTGTCCCGGTGAACCGTGACCAGAAGGATCGAGGACATTGCGAGGAATTTGGAGCTTCAGCTGCAACGTGAGGTGGGAAGTTTTGACTTTTTCTCCTTGGCTTTAGACAAGAGCGTTGAGGTCCGTGACACCGCCCAGTTACTCGTATTTGTCCGTGGGATAACGGACTTCAAGATTACGGAGGAGCTGGCAGCAACGCGGCCAATGAAAGGAAGGAGGACAGGGGGCGATCTTTTCACGGAGGTAAATACATGCATGGAGAGACTGGGACTGAAATGGGAAAGGCTGGCAGAAGTCACAATGGACGGTTGTCCAAATCTAACATGGAAAAATGTCGGACTTTTGAAACGTATGCAAGATAAAGTAACTGAAATTGACGCAGATCAGAAATTGGTCATTTTGCATTGTATTATACATCAGCATGTGTTGTGCAAGTCAGTGCTAAAAATTAACCATGTCATTGATGTAACTAAAATAGTTAACTTCATCAGGTCACGAGTATTGAATCACAGTTTGTTTTACTTTTGGAGGAGCAGGAGACTGAACATTGTGACATCAGCTACCACACTGCTGTCAGATGGCTCAGCCTGGACAAAATGCTAAAAAGAGTTTGGGACCTGAAAGCAGAGATTCGAGAGTTTTGTGAGAAGAAAGGCATCCCAGAGCCCTCAGATGAGAATGTCAGATTTTGCATTTGCTGCTGATGTGACTGCACTGATGAATGAACTAAACACCAAACTGCAAGGCAAGGGCCTTTTTGTTCATGAAATGCACAGCCTGGTGAAGACTTTTATGAGAAAGTTGCAGTTTCTTTCAAGCCAACTGGAGAGCAACCATCTCACTCACATGCAAACCCTGAAAGAAATCACACCATCAGCTAATCACCTCCGCAGGTACTCGTCCATGTTAGGAGCACTGCATGTCGAGTTTTCAAGATCTCAGAACAATCGAGGATGAAATGCTCTTGATTTCCTCTCCCTTTACCTGCAGTGTGGACAATGCACCCGGTGATGTTCAACTGGAACTCATTGACCTGTAGTCTGATGGAGTACTAGCAGAGCACTTTAAGTCAGGATCACTGTTGGATTTTTACTCTTCTCTCAAGGAGGATAACTTTCCAAACATGAGGAGACATGCTCAGAAGATGTTGGTTCTCTTTGGCTCTACCTGCATATGTGAACAAACATTCTCAGTGATGAAGTTTGCCAAATCCAGGTATAGATCCTCTCTCACTGATGCTCATCTGTCAGCTGTGCTTCACATCTCCACCTCAGACATTCAACCTGACTTTGATGCACTCGTTAAATCCCAACAGAGACTAGATTTCTTTCAGTGAACAAGAAAAAAAAGAACTGAAAAACACCAAATGAGGTGGTTAGACTACAAATGTTTAAGCACCAACTAGCAATGCACTGGGACATTTTCTTTGGAGGCCTTTTTCTCAAAACCACAGTTCAGTGACAATCATTATTATAATATGATGCATCTTGCTTAATAATTGGAGTACAAAGACAATGTTGTTATGTCTTTAGAAAGCCAAGAAGTATATGAAACTTTCCAACAGTATATGAAACTCAATGTATTTTGGGGTGAATGTGACTGAAAATGATCACTAATATTATAAGTCACAAATGGTTAAAAATGTTCACATTTTGTTTACCATTGTTTTGGGAAATTTGATTGAATAAATGACATTTTTTGTAAGGCAACCTCACTGTTTCATTGATTAATCATAACATAAACTCTTACCAAGCTTACCAGCTTGTTAAAACAGTGTTATTTACTGCTTTTTATAAAGAAATACAATTAATATTATGCAGAATTGAGTTCAGCCTTTTGGTCCGGCCCCTCACAATATTTTCTGTTTCTCATGTGGCCCCCATGGAAAAAATAATTGCCCACCCCTGATCTACAGCTGTCAATTTTTTGGGAACCAGCCTGCATTTCCACCAGCTTGAGAGCAAGAAAATTAGATCAGACATGCATGTCCCCTCAGGCACAGCTTGATTATCTAATCCCCTTCATCCTTTTTACTGCTGTGTCACAATTCCAGGTATTTAAATGGTGTATGTGCTGATAGATAATGCACGAATGCTTCCTCTGTTCAAACATGGATCGAGAATGACAAGGATGCTGTTATAACACAGCAATAACAAGCATCACCCATTCAGTTTGTTGCAAATGCCAGTAAAGTACACACAAACTAGATTAGTTTGTTACAATATCCTTTCCCCTGGACTGCAGTGTTTAAACCCGCCCAAATGCCACAGGGTGTTAAACAAAATTTGCCATTCCTTGTTCCCTAGCTAATCACAGCGCTTTTGTCAGCTTATTTAAAAACAGAATAGAGCAGGTAGTGGTTCTCCAAGCATGTTCGGCTGTGCTATGACGTTTCTTTTCAGAATCAGGAGAAAATGGGGTAAGAAACTGGGCGAAGGTGCAGACACCATGAAAATATGTTTGTACATGAATAAAAGAACACTCCTTGGTGGTAAAACTGTTCAGGTTGCGGCAATGTAATAAAAGTACCTACACGGGTCCTGTTGCTCAGCCTCAATTACCTCGTACTCAGAGAAGGCAGATGATTTCTCCAGGTTCAGGGTTTGTGGGTCGGGTGGTGAATCTCTGGTTGCCATGGCAAGGCAGCGTAGAGTGTCACGACCTGAACTCCACTCTCTGATTGTGCCCAAGAGCTGTTCCCTAAGGTCAGAGGTCAAGGGCACCCGTGTCCCACCACCAATCCGGATCCAATGGCAGCGCTCCAGAACGCTCTCTGGTGCCCCCTATGAGGAAAGAGATGTGATCAAATCGAGAGACGAGGGAAACGAGTAAGGCTCTCATACAAAAGCAACAACACAACTGATCGTTATGCTAAAATTCGGCTTTGGGAAAAGAAACTGTAGACACAAAGAGAAAAGAAGACAAGCGGACCTTAACAAACATCTTGGCTCCTGTGGTCGAGCGGGTCAGTTTGTTAGGAGAGCAGAAGACCGACATGGACTTCCTGTCTCGAGAAAACTCAAGTGTCAGCTCTTTCCTCAGTAACTGCTTGATCACCTGAAGGCAAACCGAGAGAGAGACAGACATCACGTCACACACTGTAAATGTTCAATGAAGAGAATCCACTCACACTCATCCTCACACTCAGCCTCACTCACTCTCTCACACACACTCATCCTCTCACCCACTCACCCACGCTCACACACTCCCACCCACTCTCACCGAACAGCACGCAGTAGCCCTCTCTACAGGGCTGAGGCTCCTCAGGTCTGTGTCGAACACATTCATCTTCTCCACTAGACAGCATAGAGCGGTCTCAGTAGCTTCCCCCACCTTCTCATACACACATTTACTCTATGGAGACATGGATTTTGTGTGAGAGGGAGAGAGAATGAAATGAAGAGAATATATCACAGTAATCGTTAATCATTATCATCATTATAATTACAATAGTTATCTTATAGACCATCTTATAGATAAATGTTTACTATTCTGTACTTCCTTATTTCATTGTGAAATCACACAAAATTTGTGTGTTTCACTGAAGCCTAGTTCGCACTGCACTGACAGACGCCAACCAACGTTTTTATGGACGGTCAGACTGGTTTAGAAATGGATGATCCTTGTATCACAATCAAAAAGTGATTATTACTAGTATCTGCATCTTTACATGTCATTCTTGGCCTGAAAAGACAGAGTGAAACGAAAGCGGTTGTGGGTGAACCCTTGGTCGTTGCGATGTGGGAGATGGAGGATGTGTGGCGTTTTCAACATTTTGCTCGGTTTGTCCCAATCAGTTTCTACAACTCTGAGAAACACATCTTAAGATCATATATGTAGGCAGCTGTGGCTCAGGTGGTAGAGCGGGTTGGCGGTTTGTCCACTAATTGTAGGGTTGGCGGTTTGATTCCTGGCCCACATGACTCCACATACCGAAGTGTCCTTACCCCAAGTTGCTCCCGATGGCAAGTTAGCGCCTTGCATGGCAGCTCTGCTACCATTGGTGTGCGAGTGTGTGTGTGAATGGGTGAATGAGACAGTGTAAAGTGGTTTGCATAAAAGCGCTATATAAGTGCAGTCCAGATATTATGAACGATATTTTTACACAAATGTAAGTTATAAACATTTGTTGCGATTTTGCTTCTTATGATGATCCCAATTAAAACCAAAACAACAAGAGCAGATGATCCCTACCAGTGGTCAAAATAAACAATTTTATTTAAATAACACATTGATACATACATGTGCAATCAAAATGTTTCAACCCCCATTGCAAATCTATAGCTATGCATCTCATTTGCGGCAGGTCATAACAGCAAAAGGGTGCTCTACTAAGTACTAAAGATTTCTTGCCATGAAGGGGTTGAATCATTTTGATTGCAACTGTAATTTATCCACTTCTTTCTGAATTATCCAGAAACCTGCCATTTTACCCACAACAATGTATTAACACGCCTAGCAGCTAGCGAGTGGGATTTCGGTTCTATGGAGTTTTTAGGGACACTTGCCTCAGAGTCATGGCAAAGGTTCATGCCCAGGTTAGATTACATCAGAGTTTGTAGGAAAAGCATACCACACTGCTCAGACACTTGCCAATTGAATGTATTCAGTCGGTGAAAACAAACACAGACCAACAGGGTTAAAACACTGATCTGACCAAACCCGACAAACGTGTCTCCACAGCACGGGTCTGTTGGTGCAGCGTGAACTAGTCTTTATACCAGGGGAGTCAAACTTATTTTAGTTCAGGGGCCACAATTAGATGTAAAATCATAGCATAATTACCTTTAAATAACAATAGGTCCATGTTTTTCCCCTTTGTTTTTGTGCAAAGAAGTACAGGTACTTAGGAAAATCTTCATATTTAATGAAATATCCTTTTACAAAACATATCATGAACAACCTCAGATTTATTAAGACAAACATGTGCAATTTGCTTCTGATTATCATTTACACGTGTGCATTACAACAGGTTACAATGTAATTATAAACAGCAGAAGGCACATTGCTACCATCTGCTGTTCGGCCTGAGTCCCATCATTGTACCGCGTTCTTCTACTCTGACTAAAATAGTGCGCTCCTTGCGGATAATTTAGGAAAATCATTTTATAAAAAATTTCTAGTTTGTGTCTTTTATGCATTTTTTCACTTTCGAAATTCATCCGGTTTTGGCCCACGGGCCGTATGTCTGACACCCCTGCATTATACAGATTAAACCAAGAAAACGCTTAAAAATGCACTGCTGTTTCTCGTATGTGTTTATGTGTGCATACGTGTACACACACCTCATTGTAGTCCAGAGAAGAATCATTACACAGGGCACAGATTGTGGCCAGTTCCACCAGGGCATCATACTGACTACTGCGCACCACTGCACCATCCTTGTATCTGTGCGGAGAGAAAAAAAAGATCTCAGTGTCAAGGAAGAGAAGAGTACATTTGGCAAAGAGGCAAATAAGTGTGAGTTCACAATTACAAATATTGTGTGTACATCATGAGCAGGCCAATGACACAGGTATAGAAGCAATGGCAGTTGAATTATGGTTAGTCAGTTTTGTTTGTGTGTGTGTAAGTAAATGTTAAAATCACTCACACATCTCCTTCAGGTGCATAAGTGGATCCTGTTACTGTAAACTCATTCAGAACACACCTCTCGCCTGCAACCTTCTCCACTACAAACATCTTCACACACATGCGTGCATGCCCGCACACACACACACACACACACACACACACACACACACATACATACAAAGTTAATTATAATCATTAGGGCTGTGCTCAATTATTCTCTTTTAATGTTTCTGTTATACAGTCTATTTGTGAATAGAACAAGTTAAGTTATTCAGGACTACGGTCATGCATTTATAAGTAAAAATCACATTTTTTCCCCCAAACTTTTCCAGGGCAAGGCCCCCCAAATGGCATTAACATTTGACCGAGGCCCCCCTTTTGCAAGATGTCTTCAAAACACATTAAAACTGCTGAATGCATCTCCCTTTTTGTCTTAATAATTACATCACATTAGGAATTGATTGTGTGTGTGGTTGTCCAAGTGAGAATTTATTTTTTCACACCAAATTGTTGAGGTCCCCCGGGCGCCCCCTGGCGACCCCCACTTTGAAAACCACTGGTATAATGTACTGTATCTTCTGTGCATTTCTAGGATAAAAAGTTTTATCCACAAGAGGGCAGAACAAAATAACTCTCACTGGTTTACATGCCGAGATAAAAAATTTTTTCCCCAAGCCTTTAAAGCCTGTATATTTTGCTATGGAGCAGCATGGAAATGTCATTTAATTGCAGACAAAGTGTTAGTTTAATATGAAAAACCTTTCATCGCAAGTGTTGTGGTTGTCATAAACTAGTGCATACTACAACATTCTATCTAATATTTCAGTGCAAAATAGTCACTAATATTGGCACGCTTGGTAAATATGAGTAGAGAAGGCTGTGAAAAATTGTCTTTATTATTTAACCTTTTGATAATTTTGTTCACAAAAATGCTCTCATGGATATCAAACAATTGCAACCACTACCAAGGAATATAGCTGTGACCTTTTGCCGCATAAAGGTTGTTGAGCTTCACAAAATGAGAAGTGGCTAGAGCACAAGCATTGAAAATGCCCATTTCCACCATTGGGGCAAAAATTAAGTTCCAGTCAATTGGAAATGTTAATGAATCAACCTGGAAGATGATGAATGTCTATATTGTCTCAACGCACTGTGAAGAGATGGTTTGAGTGGCCAAAAATATCTTCAAGGATCACAGTTGGAGAACTGAAGAAGTTGGTCTTGGGGTCAGAAAACCTCTAAAACTACAATCCGAACTCATCTACATCACCACAATCTGTTTGGAAGGGTTTCAAGGAAAAAGCCTCTAGTCTCATCCAAAAACAAACTCATGCATCTTCAGTTTGCAAGACGCTACTGGAACTTCAAATGGAATCGGGTTCTGTGGTCAAATGAAATAAAAATAGAGCTTTTTGACAGCAAACACCAGAGGTGGTTTTGGCACACACAGAGAGGTAGCCATATAGAAAAGTACCTCGGAAAGCCCACGATTAAATATGGTGGTTGCACTTTAATGTTTTGGGGCTGTTTTTCTGCCAGACATTTTGTTAAGATGCATGGCATCATGGACACATCAAATATCAACAGATATTAAATAAAAACCTGACTACTTCTGCCAGAAAGCTTAGAATGAATCTTCCAGCAGAACAATGATCCAACATGCATCAAAATCAACACAAAAATGGTTTACTGACCACAAAATCAAGGTCCTGCCATAGCCATCCCAGTTAATAAACCTGTGGGGTGAACTGAAGAGGAGAGTCTGACGAGAGACCTCGAAATTAGAAGGATCTGGAGAGATTCTCTGATTATCTGGAATGGTCTCAGATCCCTTACCATGTATTCTCAAACCTCATCAGGCATTATAGGAGAAGACTCAGACTGTTATCTTGGCAAAGAGAGGTAGCGCAAAGTATTGACTAAAAGGGTGCCAATAATTGTTGCACACCTATATTTAACAGATATATTATTTTTTTATAAACCTGTATTTTGTTTGCAGTTGTTTGAGAGCCATGAGAGCAGAGTATTTTTGTTTTTAACATTATTTAACAAAAGATCATAAAACAATCAGTTAAACAATTAAGATATTTTTCACAGCCTTCTTTGTTCATATTTATCAAGAATGCCAATATTAGTGTAGGGCACTTATTTATTATAGCCATGTATTTTTCTAAATTCCAGTGGGCAATCATATTCAATACACTATTATATAAACACTAAACTGACAGGCAGTTGTTAGACAATTTCACGTGGCTGATGCAGCAGGTAGTGTTGTCATCAAACAGCTCCAGGGTTCATGGTGCTATCCTGAGTTTGGGTTGTGTTGAGTTTCGTATATTGCCTGCATAGGTTTTCCTCCGGTGTCCTCCCACTTTTGAAAAACATGCCCATACATGGTCTGGACAATCTAAATTGTTCCTAGACTGCACCTTGAAAGTGTGTATATTCCTACCCTGTGCCCAGTGTTCCCTGGATAGACACCAAAATATGGGTTGGAGTCTTCCTTCCTGCTGTCCTATATATTGCTTTATATAAAACAGTCTACATTGGCAACATCGAAATATTGTTTGGGCCACACATTATGCTGGTAAATGGTCATTTCTGCAATACACCGAGTAAGCTCCGAATGAGTTAGGCAGCCATCACAAGCATGCATAGTTAAACTAAAGTATAACAACAACCTCACACATGGTGAGGCAACCTGCCAAAGCTGCTGTTATTGGCACCATCTTGGAACAAAATGTCTAAGGAAGTGTATTGAACACAATGTTGAATTGAAATGTTCTGTCTCACCCTGCAGACGGACATCTGATTGGTAGTGAGGGTGCCAGTTTTGTCAGAGCAGATGACCGACGTGCAGCCCAGAGTCTCCACGGAAGGCAGCGAGCGCACAATGGCGTTCTTCCTCGCCATCCGACGTGTGCCCAAAGCCAGGCAGGTGGTGATGACAGCAGGAAGACCTTCGAAACAGACGAAAGACAGAGAGAAGGGAGAAACATAAGATGCAAAAACAGGTCATTTAAGTGGTGATTCTTAAGGAGGGTGTATTCTATGTATGCTTCTAATAGATTAGATACACAATATGAATGTGTCTGTGTGTACTGTACATATGCATGTGGTAGCCAATTAGACTCATGAACACATAAGATTTTATGTAGTCTAAGTTTATGGTACAATTCTTTTGCATGAAAGAGATCAAGATGTACTCTGTACCCTCTGGGATGGCAGCTACGGCCAAAGCCACAGCGATCTTGAAATAATACACAGCTCCTCTTAGCCAGCTGCCACCATGTACAGGATCATTGAAATGTCCGATGTTAATGCCCCATACTGCCACACAGATCACTGTGATCACCTAGAGACAGCAAGAAATAAAACAGAAAGATGAGGCTTTAAGATTTCTGTATTATATTGATTTAGGCATAAACTTTACCGAGAGTTATTATAACCATAACGACATTTAAAACACTCCTGAAGATGTAACTCTAAACTATTAAAGAATAACCTTTATACAATAATAAACAGAGTTATAAAATGGCGGAGTGTGTCGTTATAGGAAAATAATCATCGTCAGGTTGGTGTGAAGCGGCCCAACACAAAGTGCAGTTACTGTTCCCATCCTGAAGTCGATTATTTTCCGATAACAGCACGTCCTTGAAGTGTGTTATTCCCTTGGTCTTCATGTTGGCTTATCTTTTTAAACAATCAATGCGGTTTTCACAGGTGAAACCGAAAGCTAAAACCAAGAGTACATGTTCAGAGCTATTTATTGTTGAAATAATCAATTTAACAGGACATACCTGGGTAAAAAGAAACACATGTCCTGACTACAAATTGAGTGGTCTGAATATAGAACATTTTGTATCAATGTCGTTTAAGACATCTACATATAAATAGCAGGAAATAAAATTGAAATTCTAAACTGAAATTCAAAAATAAATTAAAAACTGAAATTCTAAACTCTCTTCTCATATTCAGCTTTTAATCTCAAACCCAAACGTCTGCAGTCTACAGCAAAAAGAACTGAACTGGCCTTGCTGTTCCAATAGTTTTGGAGGCAACTGTATTTATATAGACGTACACGCTACTGTAGTAAAGATCACCACAGAAACAGTTAAAATGACACATTCAATTAAAATCATAACAGCATGACAGAGAGAAAATGATGTGTGGGGGAGAAGATGAAAATGAATATGATGTGTGTAATAGGAGATACAGTAGGTGTACAGTAGTACAAAATGAAACATAAAAAAAAATCTGTTCTGTTCACAAACTTAGTTATGAACAAGGCAGTGAGGAAAAAGGCAAACCTACAGTAATAAATGTGTGAGAGTATAGGAAGGCGGAAGCAGAAGAAAGAAAATGACAGTGAATATAAACGGAGCACACTACCTTTGAGAGTTGCTCCCCGAACTGGTCTAGTTTTTGCTGTAAAGGCGTCCGTTCTGGATCTGTGGCTGCCATCTCGTCCCTGATTTTACCGATTTCTGTCTGCACTCCGGTGGCCACTGCAACACCTATTGCTCTCCCTGCTGCAATGTTCGTGCCCTGTGCATCAACACACACAAGACCTGGGATTAAACTGCTTGCAAAGTTTCAAGCGTTTCCAAATATGTGTGATAGAAACTCACAGATCACTGGATTTATAATAGGTTATAATCTTGGCACTCATATGAGTTTCACTGCTTATCCAAGAGGCTTCATTAATATATGAAGTGTGGCAAACCAGCTTCGATATTAGAACACAACTGTAGTCCAACTTATATAATGTCATTTTAATACATTTTGATTCAAAGATAGATTTTAAATATATAAAGTTTATAAATGCAGAATCTTTTGGAAATGACCGTTTCTGATTTCTTGGTTAATTGAATTAAAGACCTGACCTCAGAAGTGCGAGGCAAACGTGCTACCCACTAAGTCACCATGTCCACCTCTCCTAAATCCTGTAAATGTTAGATAGCTGAAGTGCATATCGTAAATTCTTTAAACGTGTTAATTGTGTGTCTCTTGCTATTTGCTTTAATTAGCTAACAGCAAAACCCAACTGGTATCCCTCATGTTTGAAATTTTTTCTATTAGACACCACTGTAACTGCACTAATATTGTCACCCAGTGATGGTCACACAGCAACCTCTAACTTATCTGAGAACAAAATTACAGCACCAACCAACATGAATCGCTGAACACATCACAAATGTCTCAATATAAACATACTGAATGTGCTTCACAGTGGAGTTTGTCTTTAAATCCTGCCTTAGGTACTGTGCACCCTGTTGTGCAAAATCAACTAAAGTGATCAAAGAAGGTATTCCAGTACCGACAAGGTATCTTCTGATTCTGACATGCCCCCTAGTGGACAGAACATTTAATCTTCGAGATGTACAAAAGGTATGCAGAGAAGTATGCAAACAATGGTGTTTGAAAAGCTGTTGCAGATCTACAAATTAAATATAACCCCAGCCTTTGGGAAAACAGGAAGAATTAATAAATCGGGGACCGAAGCTAATGAGGAACAATGAACAACTGAATGCTAGCAATTGCATGTCATTATTGCGAATGACTCTGGCTTCAAAATGACATGAACTTTCATGCACTGGTCTAGAAACACTTTTAAACATACAAGCTGCATCTTTAATACTAGCAGAGTTGGAGGTCTGAACATCTTATCTTGTGCTATTATGACATGCAACAGCCATTAAAGCTTCTCAGCTGGAGAGAAGTAATGGAAGCTTTGGAGTATGCTTGTGTGTGGTCTTTGAGGCTGATGCCTGGTCATTATCCATTTGAAAGCTCAAAGTGCTTGTGACATAATTTCTCCAACCAAGTGAGAGCAAACAGCACGTCTGATGTTTTATTCAGCACACGGGTAGGCCCAGCAAACACACACACTCACACAACGAGCACATGGACATAAACTTGTCATGTGCACACTAACAAAACATCTCAGGCACACTTTGTACATGCACTCAAGCATCAGTTGTACTATTAAAAAAAAGGAAATGATTCTCACATGCACATGTATACACACTTACAGAAAAGAGCATGTTTTTCTTGTCCTGGTTTACAGCTCGTGGATCCGGGACGGGGTCTGTGTGTTTGAGCACTGAAACAGACTCCCCCGTCAAAATGGACTGGTCCACTCTCAGAGTCGTGGAACGAATGGAGGTCAGTCTGATGTCCGCTGGAACCTTATCACCCACTGCAAAAAGGGCAAAGGGATGGAAAAGTGGTCTTTAATATGGTCAGGCTAAGATAAAATCATTACCATGTCGTGGAAAAATCAAATTACAGGGTGTCCCAAAAGTCTCCATACATAGGGAAAATTAACACTCGTCACAAAATGTCTTCCAAAATTTTTTGTACCTAGTTTATATTAAATATTTAATTTCAGATAGCCTTTAAGAATGCCTTTGACAAAAGAAGAATGTATTGAAATCATTCTCATGGCTGGATCAGGAAGCTGCAGCAATGCACATGCAATCACATGCAATAACATGCATAACAGCAGATGTGTTAACACGAGTTCATCATGAGTGGGAGAGACGACTTATCAAAAGGATAACTCATTTCACTGTAAACAGACACGATCAGCCATAACATTAAATCCACTGACAGGTGACGTGAATAACATGATCTCCTTACATTTGCACCTGTCAAGGGGTGAGAATTAGGCAGCAAGTAAACATTCAGTTCTCAGAGTTGATGTGTTGGAAGCAGGAAAAATGGGTAAGCGTAAGGATCTGAGCGACTTTGACAGGGGCCAAATTATGATGGCTGGACGACTGGGTCAGAGCATCTCCAAAACAGTAAGTCTTGTGGGGAGTTCCCGGTATGCAGTGGTTAGTATCTACCAAAAGTGGTCCAAGGAAGAACAACCAATGCGACTACAATGGGCACGTGAGTATCAGAACTGGACCATGGACCAATGGAAAAAGGTGGTCTGTGGATAGCCGGGTGACAGGTGCATGTTGCTTACCTGGGGACGCACTATGGGAAGAAGGCAAGGTTTCTGCTGGGAAACCTTGGGTCCTGGCATTCATGTGGAAGGTACTTTGACATGTACCACCTACCTAAACAGTGTTGCAGACCAAGTACACCCCTTCATAGCAACGATATTCTGTAATGGCAGTGGCCTCTTTCAGCAAGATAATGCGCCCTGCCACTCTGCAAAAAATGTTCAGAGTTCAAGGTGTGACCTCCAAATTCCCAAGATCTCAGTCTGATCGAACATCTGTGGGATGTGCTAGACAAACAAGTCCAATCCATGGAGGCCCCACCTCGCAATTTACAGGACTTAAAAGATCTGCTGTTAACATATTGATGCCAGATACCACAGCACACCTTTAGAGGTCTTTTGTCCGTGCTTCAATGGGTTTTGGCAACACAAGGGGGACCTACACAATATTAGACAGGTGGTTGGTATTCTTATGGCTGATCGGTGTATGCATTTATTTAAAATTTGGCAGTAATGTTTTTCCATGAGTAAATAAATTTTGTTTATTTTCCCATTTCTACGAAGAGTAAAGAGACTTTAAAATATTATACACCATTCAGGAAAGCATGTAGTCTATGACTATGTATAACAGAAAATGTCAAAAATTGCCCATGTGAAAGGTCTCCCCAGATCAGTGCTCAAATTTCTTGTAGAGCCTGGCAAGATTTTTAAAGCAGGGTGGTCATGTCTTTAAATATACCAATGTTATTGAAACTACATTTGAAACTTTGTAGCACTCTGTGTTTTATCTTTACCGAGAGGCCATGTACTTTTCCATTTCCAGTAGCTGCACATAGCCATAAGGGGCACCGGTAATTTGTAATTATTAGCTTATGCAAATAGATTGTGGTATGTAAACACTACAGAATAACAGAATTGAGTGATATAGCTTATGTTACAACACAGACAGAAGCCTGATGAGGATGCAGAATATGTAAAGTAACTGCCAGAAGCATGTCCTACATGAGCATTACTATCTAAATTATGGAAACTAAATGAGGGGATTCTTTTAAAAATGGCCTTCATGTGACTACACATGCAACGAATGATTTTAATGTATTTAGTGTTTATACATTGTAGGTTCTGAATACAGAGCTTAGTAACAAGCCATGTTAATCATGTAATGTTCTATTCTTTTACTTGATCTGTTCGATCCACAACAACATCACTAAAGGCTCCGACTCTAGTCTGAATGATTTAAACCCACAAGCACGAACCAAGATGCACCACTTAAATTTCTCTCATGCCTTTGTTATTTGTTTACGAGCCAGTCAAATGCAACTACACAGTAAAAGTACCGTCTCCACTCGCCACTCAGAACCCTTGACGGCAGTTTTAGGGCACATAAAGAAGGATGTCAAACTTATTTTTATTCATATCCTCTGGGATTCCTAAAATAGAGCTTAAATAGTATGCCAATAATTACAAGCCTGGGCCTTAACCCTTTCTTCCTACACTGAAAACTCAAACTCACTTAACAAGTTGATTTCTAATAGAACGTATTTTCTAAATATTACCAAATTAACACAGTTATTCTGGCCAACCAAGCCAGAAAAATTATAGGAATGCTTCACCACTTCCTTAAGAAAACACTGGGTCTTTTTCCAGAAGGGTATTTGTAGCTTCCTGGAGATGGACACTTGTGATCATAGTGATCCCGAGCAGGCAATGTTGATAGGTCTCTCAAAGCAAAAAGAAGACCAGCTCACATCACGGCAGAGACGCTCTCCAGCTGCAACTGACAGACTGGCTACGAGAGACCTTCACTCGGCTTTTAAAAGTATTTTTACAGACCGTTTCGGTTTTTCCAATATGAGAATGTGCTGTTCTGACAGGTTTATGAGGATCATCAGTAGTTTTACAACACTGTCCAGCTTCAGGTGTTATATATATATTATATAAAAAATAAAAATGAAAGTATTATGATATATTTTTGCCCTTTCATCAATCTTAGTTCCTTCTAGAATTGCTGTCAAACCTTGAGTGTTATTTTGATATTGAAATGCTATATAACTTAAAAAAAAAAAAAAAACATTCTCATGTAGAGAGCTTTTCTTCTTTCTGGAACAATTGTTTAAAAATGATTGCCCCCCCTTACGCTTGATATTTTGTGAAGCCTGTCTTGGAGAGAACAACTGCACTGGATCTCTTCCTGTAATGTCTAACATGGTTGTAGACACTTCTTGAAGATCTTGGACCCTCCTTTATCCAGAACGTTTTAAACTACTTTAAATTAGTAGGTTTAGACTGCAGTCTTCAATTCATACACAAAGCTCAAAACATACAACCAGACATTGATTTATCATGTTTATCCAAAACATTGATTATTAAGTGTAATTTTAATTTTATAAATTAACTTTTTGCTGATTTTTTTTAATTCGTGAAGGCACTGTATATCTTCTGTACTTTATAATTTCACCGAAAAAGTCCATCAAAATACATACCATGTGAAAAACTTGTAATTGGCATTTTGTGGCGAATACATTAGCCGTAAACTTCTCTACAAGCCGGTGCGCTCCAAACAATGACAAGATTCACATTTAGAAGATTTATGCATTCAATATTTACATTCACTCTCTACCACCACCAGTTTTGATGCACTTCAGCTTCTCATCAGATTTTCTGTTCAATCAAGTGCTCTCTAGAATCTGAAGTGTCCCGTCCGAACATTATAAAAATCACCTGCCAAAGTTGCCGTTGTTAAGCATAGGTCGTAGAAGTGTATTTGGCAGTTTGAATGTGCACGTTTTATTCAATTCTCCAACTTTACGTTGGTTAAGAAGGAAATGGTTTAAATTCAAAAAGGGGGACGAGACACTCAATATGTCCCGCCCTGACTTCCTGTTTCAGTGGAAATTACATCAACACAACGAATAACTGCGCATTTCATATCACTTTAAGCCTTACTATTCATATTTGTTCAAGATACACATTTATGGATATAAAATCATATATGTAAGTTTATCTGAAAATTATTTGACCAACCATTGATTACTTTGTATGTTTGCCTGTATTAGCATGCATTTATTCTGCTACATTAATGTACTGAGTAATCAGACAGGGAACAGAACCAGCACTTAAACACACTGTAGCACAACAGAGGACGATATGTGTAGCGTTTCTGCTCACCTGCCACTTCTACAATGTCCCCAGGCACAATATCTCTTGCTCGGACTCTCTGCACACTCTTCCTGTCCTGTCTGTACACCTTCCCCATTTCTGGCTCGTATTCTTTCAGTGCTTCAATGGCATTTTCCGCATTGCGTTCCTAGATAAACAAATGTGAATAAAGATTTATTCATATGCATGTACATGTATGTTTACACTCAACATTCACCTTACTATGAACATCTGTACACGTGCACATTCATAAAATTATCCAGTCAGTCATGTGGCGGTGGCACAATGCATAGGATCATGCCGATACGGGTCAAGAGTTTCAATTCACATCAAACATCACAGCAATAAGAACGTGATCTCAGTGACTTTAAGTATGGCATGGTTGTTTGTGCCAGATGTGTTGGTTTGAGTATTTCCGCAACTGCCGATCTCCTGAGATTTTTACGCCCGAGTTTGCACAGAATTTGTTTGCAGAAAACTAGAAACGTCTTGTTAATGAGAAAGGTTTCAAAAGCACAAGACCAATCTTCAACTGTGCAGTTTGGGTGAACCTGTGCCCACTGTACACTCAGATTCCTGTTCTTCGCTGACAGGACTGAAACCCAATCTGCTCTTCTGCTAAATGTGTGATTGTAATGTTTTGTGCATCTGGAGATGCTTTCCAGGCTCAACACTGTTGTAAAGAGTGGTTATTTGAGTTACTGCAGCCTTCCTGTCAGCTAGAACCAGTCTAGCCATTCTCCTCTGACCTCAATCATCAGCAAGATTTTTCCATTCACAAGAATGCTGCTCACTGGATGTTGCACCATTTTTTATAAACTCAAAAGATGGTTGTGTGTGAAAAAAGTTTCCCTTCTAGTGTCCAACAGCCACGTCACAGTCAGCGAGATCTTCCCTATTCTGTTGTCTGATGCGGACATTAAATGAAACTCTTGACCTGTATCTGCATGATGTTCTGCTGATACATGATCACTGCATGATTTGGTTATTGGATAATTGCATGAATGAACAGGTATACAGATGTTCCTATTAAAATGGTCAGGTGTGTGCTTGAAAATATATATATATATATATATATATATATATAATTTCCATTTAGCACCAATTTATTATAGGTGATGTTGGAGTCAAATACGCATTTTTGCTAAGTATTTGTTTTTTTTGTTGTTGCATATTTTGCCAAGTATGCTGTCAATCACTTACCTGCCACACGCCCACGATGGCATTGGCGATGAGGATAAGAAGGATTACAAAAGGCTCTACAAAAGCAGTGATGGTGCCCTCCCCTTCTTCAAACCAGGCCAGGGTCTAAGGGAGACATGAAATCTAATCATCTTTGCCAGAACATGATGAATAAGTAAATGCAGAAAAAGAGCGCATGTGTATTATGTTCACAATATACTGTAGCAATTCGGATCCGAGAGGTTCTTAACAATGGTGCTTATTAGATTACTAAATGCACAGTGAAAGGGGGGATTGTTGGGAGGGGGACAGCATCATTTCATGTCAGCATCATAGCTGTGATGTGTTGGTTCCCATTAGTACTTACAAAGGAAATGCAGGCTGCGAGTAGCAGAATCCGCACGAGCAGATCCTCAAACTGTTCCAGCACCAATTCCCAGAGAGACTTCCCTGTAAACAGAGCGAGAGGAAGAGACAGGATGAGTTAGGAGAACATCAACAAAGTCCTCTCCTCTTATTTACTTATAGAGCCAGAGTAACCAGAGCTACAAACACACTCTTTCTACATAGTCGCTAGGCTTACATTTTATTCTGACTGCAGTCTGTATTGGACTGAGTTGGACTTAAATGCGAGCAGTAAAGATTTTATTTTGCATTTCAGTATTCAGACCTCAGACATGACCACTAAAGCGCTATTCAGAAGTAATGCCAGAAATATGCATGTGGGGTGGAGTTTGAGTAAAACAGAAGCATGTCTTAGTTACATGCGATTCTGGCAATTTCATGACCTTGGTTTTGTATCTTACATGGTTATACTGACATAACTTTGGGACTGAAATCGGCGACTCCGAGTACGGCCCTTAGAATGCTTATCGTTAATTAGCCCCAGACCAGAGATTTGTATTTCTTACCTTCTTCTGCAGGTAATTCTGCATGTCGAATTGTTAGATCCAGTAAGAACATAAAAGAGAAGAAAATGAAATTAAAATTAATTTTCACATTGCTTACTACTTATTATACTCCACATTCAGCAACTTCTTAAGATCAAACTGGGTTAGAATCAAGAGTGTTTTGATAGTCTGTTACAATATAATAGTCGTATGTGTAATGTTGGTTACCGTTGACACCCCATTGCTCACGATTCTTCCTCAGGTGCTCGCTGCTCAAACCTGTGGACTCGTTCACTCCAAAGTACCCCAACACCTCCTCGACCGTCTTAGTATGGGCATTGTCCATCCCTGTGAGTGAGTAGTTAGTCCTCACTGTACATGTGCTATGACTTTCCCTTACTTCGTTTACTTCAGGTATTTACTTCATCCGTACCCCCCCCCATCCCCCACCCCCAAAAAAAACATTTGAAGGTTCATTTCAACAATTTTACCCATTTATACGTCTTTGTGTTCCCCACTAATGTCAGCTAGTTAGTTGACCAGCTAGCCTAATATATTTTGGCATCTTCTTAACATTTTTCACTTGCCTTAAGGCTGTACAGTGCCTTGCGAAAGTATTCGGCCCCCTTGAACTGTTCGACCTTTTGCCACATTTCAGGCCTCAAACATAAAGATATCAAAATTTTATTTTTTGTGAAGAATCAACAACAGGTGGGACACAATCATGAAGTGGAACGAGATTTATTGGATATTTCAAACTTTTTCAACAAATAAAAAACTGAAAAATTGGGCGAGCAAAATTATTCAGCCCCTTTACTTTAGTGCAGCAAACTCTCTCCGGAAGTTCAGTGAGGATCTCTGAATGATCCAATGTTGACCTAAATGTCTAATGTTGATAAATAGAATCCACCTGTGTGTAATCAAGTCTCCGTATAAATGCACCTGCTCTGTGATAGTCTCAGAGGTCCGTTTAAAGGACAGAGAGCATAATGAAGAACAAGGAACACACCAGGCAGGTCCGAGATACTGTTGTG